>CAUYLG010027794.1:0-33640 GCA_963573385.1 Cacajao melanocephalus | reverse complement strand
AGCCACAGATTGTGCTTCCTTTGTGCCCGTTTCTATTTTAAGAGTTTAGTGTCTATTACTTCAGTTGGTCCTCAAAGCAACTTGTTGAGGTAATCACTATTTTGTGTTCTCACAGCATTGATAAGGAACTAAGGCATAGAGGTAAATTACCTGCCCAAGGTCCTGTGGCTGCAGATGCAGCCGAGCCCCCAGTGTAAGGTTATTCTTATAAGCTTATTGCCGAGTTTAAAATGAGGAAACTGAGGCCAGCAGGAGAAAAATTGAATTCCAGTTTATTCAGCTCCTGGGAGAGGTTCTGTGGTCCCGGAGGAGGGAGAGAGAGAGAGGGGGGCCAGAGAAGTCGCGCCCGGTCGTTCTGGGTGTGGGGTTTTATAGGGGGTGAGGGCAATAGATTGGTCAGTGGGGAAACAAAGCATGGGCAACTGCATTGGTCATAGAGAGACTGGACCTGGACTTGGCAAGCTGCCATTGGAAGCCCAGTGGGACTATCGATAGGTGGGTAGGAGAAGGTAATAGATTGATCGGTGAGGAAACAAAGCATGGGCACCTGTATTGGACAGAGAGAGAGACTGGACCCGGACTTGGCGAGCTGCCATTGGTCAGGCTCTCGGCGGGATTTTTGAATTTTGGGCTGACAGCATGATTTAGTGTTGAGTGTGGGCCTAGGGGTGGAATGCAGGAGTGGGTGTGGGGATCCCGCATGGAGAAGGTAGGCGCTGAGTGGGACGTCTGGCCTCTTGATAACAGTGTTATCAGGTGCGGAGGGGGTGGGTATTGTCCATCCGGCTCCCGGCAAGGCTATTGGCCTTACACCCAGAATCTGTGCAATTTAACATGTTGGAATTGTCACTACCAAATTAAGCTCTGAAAGCTTTAGAGGCAAATACTATCAAAAGTTCAAGGAATGAATTGTCATTCTCTGTAAAATGTTCTAGGGGATAAAAAGAGGGAAACCCTTGATCTAGGCACCAGGTTCTGACACATATAGCACACACAAAATATTAAAGGAAAGGAAGAAAGATATTTTGATCAGGCCATATGCGGAGAATTTTCTTGAGAGAGGTTGTAGCAACTTTGTTTTAAGAATGACAGTTGATGACCTATAATGCTACAGGTAGGAGGTTAAGAATAACCTCTGGGAATAGATGATTACATTTGATTAAGGCAAATTAGAAGCAACAGAAAGGGCTCTAGATATCAGTGAAATATAGAGAAAGACATGGAGGCCAAGACTGGGATAAGCAAGTAAAAAGAAATGGAAGTGGAAAGAGTTAAAAAGGAGTAGGCCAAGTATTGTAGGTATGAAAGACAGGGTAAAATAAATCCAGCATGCGCTAAGGGGCATCCTTGACAAAGAGAGCCACAGTAACAAAGAAAATATCCCAGACATAGAAAATGACTTAAATCCACAGATGAAAAAGGCTTGCCATGTTCCAGAAATATCGACACAGTAATGTCAACACTGGGGTAACCCCACATCTCTGAGAAACCTGATGCATGCAGAAAAGAACACCCACTCCCAACACCATCACTCCATCTCCTAGGCATTGTAAAACCCTAATCTTCTGCTTTCCACCTGGAATGACGGATGATCCCTGTACTTATCAAAAGTCACTTCTTGGGCCAGGTGGGGTGGCTCACACCTGTAATCCCAGCACTTTGGGAGGCCGAGGCGGGCAGATCACCTGAGGTCAGGAGTTCCAGACCAGCCTGGCCAACACAGTGAAACCCGGCTCTACTAAAAATACAAAAAATTAGCCAGGTGTGGGGGCATGAGCCTATAATCCCAGCTACTCAGGAGGCTGAGGCAGAAGAATCACTCGAACACAGGAGGCGGATGTTGCAGTGAGCCGAGATCACGCCATCGCACTCCAACCTGGGCTACAAGAGCAAAACTCCATCTCAAAAACAAAAGTCACTTCTTGTGAAGCAGATTCACCCATAGTCACCTACTCAAAGACATCGTCCAACAATTTTCCCTTTTTCTTCCCTATCACTAAGTTTTCTCTCTTTCTGATGGAATTTTCCTATTGGCCTGCAAGCATGTGGCTATGATCTCATTTATTTAAGTAACAGCTATTTTTTTTGGACCTCACTTGCCCAGCAAGCCACTCCACTGCTGTTCTGTTCTTCTTTGCAGGAACGCTCTTAGAAAACTTCCTTCATGCTCACGATATCCAATTCCTTTCTCTAACATGTCTCATTCCTTTTCTTGCATTTAAAACTACCAAGTAACTTAAGCTAAATTATTAAGTACAATTGTTGTTAAGCTGTTCATATTTTCAACTCTCTTATGAAAAAAATTCCAAAGAACAAGCTTCTAATATAACCACTTCCTGACATTTGATACCATGGGTTAAAATTTCTTTAACTATCTTAAGAGATTATATTCAAATCCACATTTGGAAAACTATGATCAATAAAATTTTGGCAGTGAGGAAAATACAAATAACTTTCCATAATAGAGTTATTTTTCTCTATATAAATCATGAAAGGATTAACACTTTAGCTATGATTACAAAAGATGAGGCCCTTGATCTTACTGGGAAAGTTTGGAAGGGATAATTAATTTGGGAGGGCTTCTAGAATAAGTACTCAGTGAGAAGTGTTCAGTAATAAGTAAAATGACACGTACGTGATTGATATCTTAAGGCTGATGACAGCAGCCCTCCTAAATGAATCTGCAATTTGCTACTGAATCCATACAACTCACCTCCAATATTTGGTCAAGCCACGCAATCTTTAAACTCCCATGTCTGTCCATGGTTGTAGGTTTATAATTTGGAACTTTGGTTATTTAATTATATTAAAATATTCAGATATGCCCTGCAAATAAATACAAAGTTTTTGTACTTAGCATCTTTAGTGCACTTTCCCAAAAAGAGTTGTAAGTAAATGAAAAAAATAAATAAATGCAAGCATGTAAATCAACTCCGATTATTAACCATTTACTTAGCTCATGTTTATTTACACCTGAATGAAAAGTTCAATTTGCATCAAAAATATATTAGTATATTCCTAAGGTGGTAGCCAGCGCGGTGGCTCATGCCTGTAATCCCAGCACTTTGGGAGACTAGGATTACATGTCACCCAGTCTGGTTTCAAACTCTTTGCCTCAAGTGATCCGCCCGCCTCAGCCTCCCAAAGTGCTGGGATCACAGGCGTGGGCCACCATGCCCGGCTTATTTTTATATATATATTTTGTGGAGATGGGTTTCACCATGTCGCCCAGGCTGGTCTCAGATTCCTCAAGTGATGTGCTAGTCTCAGCCTCCCAAAGTGCTGGGATCACTATAAGTGTTTCAATTTTTTATTCCAAAGCTATTTAATGCAGTTTTTGCCGTATTTGAGATATCCCATTTTCTTCTGCATATGCTATTGTGAGATAAAGATTTTGGAAAGAAAATGTGTAAAATAAAAAAAGGAAGATGGTAAAAACATATTAAAATTATATGTAGCGAAACGTTACACCACTAAATTTGGTAATTTGCATTAAATCGACAAATCCTTGAAAAGCACAGCTTGATAAATCTAACAAAAGAATAGAAAATGTGAAGAGTTGAATATAGGTGAAAGAAATGTAAGTTCATCATTAAAATGGGCCCCACATCCATGTGAATAGGGGTCAATCTGAGACTTAGTTTTAACTTTCAGCCATGAGAAGACTATTGCTCTTCCTCCAACACTCACTTCTCTATTTCTCTATCATTTGATCCTCCATTCTGTACAACTGGGTGGTATTTAACCACCTTTATTTAGGCTGAGGCAGAACCCAAGCTCTGAAACTGTAATAGAAAATTAGTTAAATGAATAGCAAAAAATAAAAGACTTAAATATAAGGTTTAAGATGTTATTCCTCTAGGAGGCTGAATAACAATATGTATAAATGTTTCTGTTGTATATGTGTATATACATATGCTTTTATGAATTGAGTTGTTCCTATTAGGTTGTATCATGTAATAATTATTGACAAGATTCATAAATGGCTAGATGTTAACTGGCCAAACTTCAGTGACCACAGCGCCCTTACAATCAATGGGTCCAACCTGTTTAGACTCGAGTCCACGGCTCACGGACGGCCAAGGTCAAGGCCCAGCGCTTGTGACGAGATGCCAGGAAACCTTAGCCACAGGATGCCTGTGTTGTGCCATGATGCTGTAAGCAGCATTTTTGGTTACACTGCCATTATGGGCTAATATTTTCAAGCCAACAGACTATCCCTGTGTCACTGTTTAATATTTTTCTGCAGCAATTTGGTTTTACTCTTGCCCCAAGTTCAATACTTCGGCTCTTCTCTTCTTGACTTATTCTTAAGCTTTCCCTGTCTTGGTTCCCTGAGAACAATTCCCTTTTCTCTGAATTGGGATCCCATTTCTACCCCCTGCATATATACTCCACTTAATTCTTCTGGGTAAATTTCTATGCCCATTAACTCTAGACATAAATTTGTAAATTATTGAGACCCTAAGTTGAGAATGATGTTTGCCATTACTTTTAAAAGTGTAATCTGCTTTTTGCCTCCTGAAATCATTTATATGTAAACATGCTGCCTGTGAAGTGGGCCACCATGTCACATCTTGGGCTTCCTAGGACAAGGATCAACCACCATGTGCCTAGCCAGCAGGTTATGTCTCTCAAATCAATCTGCAAACCGTGGTCACAGAGCCAGATTAGAGTCTTATGGCTTTCACTGTAGCTTCTCCATAGGATATTTCCAACAACAGGTGTACCTTAGGATGTTCACATGTCATGGTTAAGTTGTAAATTTCAAAAATTCTAAGAATTCCTATTGTTGGCCGGAAGTATAAAAACGGCAAAGATTTTAAATAAAAGCATCTTTCAATCTTACTTAAATAGGTCTGCAAAGTCTCCTTCTCTTCCTTCTGAAAGTAACATAAGGACTGTGAAGAACACTGTGCATAATGAAACTGAGAAGGGCTGTTCTCCCTGGGAACAGAAAGGTCACTGCCTTTGCTCAACCAACAGGCTAAAGCCAGGAACACAGGCCTCCCCAGGCCTCTTGGCCGCCTCTCAAGCCTCCTCAATAAATAATTCACATGCAAGATGTTCTATTTTTTCTTCTCTTCCTACTTTCCTCCCTTTAGCAAAGAATTATTGAGTGCCAACTATGTCCTGGACACAGTTCTAAAATTCCTGTGATAAGATACAGAGACCCCAGCAGTGATTCTCTGCTAGGGCCCATGGCTCTCAGGGGCATCCTTCAAAATCAGGCCCATTTGGTTCTTTAAAAATAAATTTCCAGTTCCTCTCAAAATTTTCATGACTTTATCTACTTGATGTTAAGCTTTGTGTCAGTTTGTGGCTGCTGATGACGTTCTCTGGGCCCTGAAGTCACTGCTGCTGGCTCTTGTGTGCTGGCTGCTTGGTTGCACTGGCCTGTCTCCCACCGGCTGGACACCCAGCAAGCTCTGGATGCTGTGTATGACAAGCCATAGGCGTTGTTTGGAGTCTGTGATGTGCTATTGTTCTCCAGATAATGGTTTTCTGCAAGGAACTAGAGAAATAACTATCTCAGACTTTCCTAATAAAAATAGGTTTTAAGCCAGTTCCAGGCTGGCCCTAAATTCCTCTTCTCAGCATGTGAAGCCTGGGGAGCTCTGGTGGGCCTTGCCCTCGGTAGCCCTCACACCTGGTCTCTGTTCCCCAATTCCTGTCCAGTAGAGGCACTATTGGAAATGCCTGTTTCTCAGTCTCTCTGCTCCTTGACTGGAACTGGGCAAAGCCCCTTGGGAAAAGCAGCATTCTTCTAGATTTTGTTTTTCTGGTGCTCTTGGGAGGTGGGTTGTGCCACTGCCTGGCCCACCTGGCCTGCCATTACCTGAAGGGAAGCATGAACAGCCTTTGATGTGGGAGTTACGGCTGCTGAGAGGGCACTGTCTGTGCACAAGTGATGTAGCCTTATGGGATCCTTGAGTATATGCTTGTTTTCATTCATAATTTACTCAAAGTCACTGAGCTCCCACTTCACATTTGTGATTCAGATTTGAGTCCTGGGAGGATTATCTGAGATGACATTTAAGCCAAGGGTTTAAGAACAAGTCATATTCAGCCAGGTGCAGGTAAGGGAATGCAGGTTCCAGGCAAAGGGAAAGCATATGGACATGGAGATGCAAGCAAGGCCTCACAGTCGGAGCTGGCCTTTCACCTGGCATGGGAACACCTTTCTTGCTCAGACTGTGTGTGTTCCTTTTAATCTGGGTAAGGGCATGTGATCAAGCAGCACACAACTAACCCAGCTGCCACTTCTGTCCCCCGTGGGGTGGGGACAGAGTTCTTTTCCTATGGCACAGGAGTGTGTCATGTCAACCAATGCCACGTCAGCTGCCAGGAGGGGCCCACAGGCATAGGGACCAATGCACACTGTGGGAGCTGACCTTGTTGTCTTCTCTGAGTGGAGCCCCAACCCATGCAGGGTGCATCTTCAGTGTTTTTCCTTGCCACTGATACCAAGATGCAGTGGCCAGATGTGCCTCCATTTCCATTCCTGTCAAGGTGAGTTGCCACTTGGCCTCCACTGATTCTCTTGAGCTATATTCTATAGAGCTCACTGATTCTGTATTGTGCTGTCACTTAAAAGTGCACAAATTGTTTCGATCAATCCTAACATATTCACCCATGTAATTAACACCCTATCAACACAGGGAATACTTCCACAATCTCACAAAGGTCCCTGTGCCCCCTGGAAGTAGCCTCTATTCTGACCTACATCTTAATTGGTTTTGTCTGTTTTTGACTTTTATTTCACTGGAATCACATGTGCCTTTTGAATCAAGACTGGCTCTGTGGATTTATTCACACTGCTGTGTACAGCAGGATTGCTCCCGCAGCATGACAGCATCCGACTGCGTGAACACCAAGGCTGATGTACGCATTGTGGTTGTTCTGCAGGGGCGCCCCCAGACTAAAGACTGGACGTGTAGTAAAGAGCTCCATGAGCAAGTGTCACCCTGAACCCACATCACATCACCTTATAGGGCAGCACATGAAAATCTAGGAAACACCTAGTTTCTCTAAGCAACAATGAATATGTCAGTGATTTTCCAGCTCAAGAATGCTGAATTACTTCTCTGCTAAAAGCTAGTAAAATGGAAACCACAGAAGGCAGAACCATCCGTATTTGTCTTCCACCAGGTCCGACTCGTTTGACTTTAGCAGACAGTGTCCAACAGCTCCACTGTAGCATACATGCTGCTTAGCAGTTACTTTATATCCTGTTAACACTTGGTGATATCGGTCCTTTAAATTTGGGTTCCAATTTGCATTTACCCAGAGATTAATAAGGTTAAGCTCCTTTTTGTGTTTAACACCCAGATTTTAATATATTTTATTCTTTAAAACAGTTTAGGTTCACAGCAAAATTGAGTGGTACAGAGTTTCCGTAGACCCACTGCCCCTCCACACATCCAGGTTCCCCCACTATCAACATCCCCATCAGAGTGGTCCATTTCTTACAGCCAATAGATGTGCATCGAAACATCGTTATCACCCGGTGTCCAGTTTACACAAGGCTTGCTCTTGGTGTTGGATATTCTACAGGTTTGACGAATGCATAATGACCTATATCCACTTACAGTATCATGCAGAAGAGTTTCACTGTGCTAAAAATCACGTGCCCTGCCCACTCATTCCTCCCTCCCCTCTGGCCCCTGGCTTTTTACTGTTTCCAGTTTTTCCTTTACTGCAATGTTGGAGAACTGGACTCCAGGATGTGTAGCGCCTTTTCACGCTTCTTTCAGCAACATGCATCTAACTTTCCTCCCTGTCTTTTCATGGCTTGAGAGCTCATTTCTTTTTAGAGCTGAACAACATTCCACTTTCTGGATATAGCAGTTATGCATTCACTTATATGCATATAAAGCAGAGAGAATGCTGTGTTGGAGATTTACATTTGGGAGTCTTAAGCATGTATATGATAAATAAGTATAAAGCATGTGTCAAAATTATAAAGTAGAAAGTTGTCAGGATTATCTGAATGCACACAAATACACACTTCAGTTCATGCTATAAAATGTTGTAAAATGTGTAAGTACATACTTAGGGCTGAAAAAGCACCCAGAGAGAAAGGGTGAAGGAGAGGTGTATCTGAAATAATAAAAAGAAAATCCCATTGGTCAAGCGGGAATCTAGAGTTCCTCATCCCACGAGGAATTCCCAACCCTAGTGAGGGCCCAACAGACAGATCCAAGTGGGATGATGAAAGCACTGCACAAGCACCTGCCAGGGAGCAGGTACAGGGCAGCTTCCATACCACAGAGACCCACTGGAGGAATGACCTGGACTTGCCCCAGGTGCCAGGGCCAAATAAGAAGAAAATGTGTCTTCCTTCCGACAATACCATTTTCTGTTTTGGTCTTGTTCTCTTGATAATAATGGGAAGGAAACAGAATTAGCAATTTTACAGAAAGTCATCTCTACTTTGTCCTTAAAGGAGTTGGCAATGGTTTGACCAGAATCAAACAAGTATACATTTTGAAGGCTAAGAATTTAAAACATTAAGAATAAAAAAATGCTAGGTATCATTTAGCTTTCAAGTTCAAAACCAACACATTTGCCTTTGGGGTCAGAAGCAGCTATGTGTAAGAGAGGGATACTCCTCTTTATAAAAGATGAAAGCGTTCTAAGGAGTCTGTCAGATCAAAAAACATTCCTACTTCGATTTTCTGGATGGCATCCTAGTAATGTAACAACAGTAGTATCTAACTCTACTTACAAGGTGCCAGTAAGAGTCCAAGGCTCCGATGTCCAATTCAGTAGCCACTGGCAACTCATAGTTATTATGTAACTAATTATATGTGGCTTTTGGCCTAAAACTTCCTAGAAAATAAAACTAAAAAAAATTAGAAACAATATTATAAATGCAACAGAAACTATATAGGCAATATCCTATTACTGTATTAAAATTTTAACAAACTAGACACAGTATTAAAATGCAATTTTTTTACTTTTCAATAAAATAGGCGCTACAGTCTTGTCTGAAATTATAAATTATCCAAAGTTAACCATAAATGAATCATTCTATTAAATTTAACAAACATTTAATTTTGTAAGAAATAAATTTTCATTTTTTCTTTATTATACAGCATTTAAGAATAATAAAGCTGTCTTGAGATTTCAAATTTGGTATCTATGGCAAGTTTATAAAGTACATTGATCATGGTACAATTTTTAACATTAATATACACATTCCATAATCTCAATCTATTTAACATGAATACTGACTTTTGTCATTGTTGTTTCTCTCTACAGTATCGCCTGACTCTCTAGGACAGTGGTTCTCAGTTGGGCGTTGACTCTGGCCCCCAGGGGCATCTGGCAACATCTGGTATAATTCTGGCTGTCATGAGAGAGGGATGCTAACAGCATCTGCTGTGCTGTCCAGGAAGGCTACTCACCGGCCTATAATGCACAGGACGGACCCCTACCACAGGGATTTTATCCAGCCCAAATGTCAACAGGTCAAGATTAAACAACTTTTGTTGAGTGGGACTCAATTCCCATTTTATGAACACCTCTGTGCCCACTGTAATTCTGAGAACACAAACTTTGCTAACTGGCAAATACTATTTAAAAGAAGATTTAACCTAATCAATATCACTTATCAAAAACCATGGCCGACTTTAAATATCAACATATTTTCAGAATGAATAAACCACACAATCAACTCAGAATGATACAAATTAGGGTCCATATCATCTAATTTCCCTTGAACCTGCCCTGCTAGTTTGATCTGTTAATATGAAAGTTAATTAGGACTGTTTTGAAGGAACTAAGCAATAGTTTCCTTTGCACATTTTTCTGAACTATGATAAAAATTTAGCGACACAAAGTATCTGGCAAATAGCAAGTGCTCCAGAAATGTTTAACACAGCTTACCAAAAACACAGGGCTTCACTCATTTGCTCAAATTTGCCATAAGCATGTGTCCACACAGGTTAAATTTTTATCTGATCTCTCTCATTTTACAATAATCTCTCACAAATGTCATTTAGAAACAGAACACATATCCAGGGTGTGTGATACAAAATTGTTAGTTTTTTCTACACAAGTTATAAAGTGTCAGTGTATATATTACACTGATGATAGTGAACTAATTTAAACTGAAAAAGTCATTCTAAGTTGAGAAATAATAGAGAAATTTTTCAGTAATCATTCACCTACATATTCACATTCTGTGTATTTTCTCATGGTCAAAAAACTGATTCAAATGATTTAAGTTATCCCACCATTTAAAGAGAAAAGTCTCTGCAATAATTTGAAACCATGGTGTTATCTTAATTTCACCACTGGCTGCTTTTTTCAGAAGTTCTTTTAGTTCTTCCTTTGACACATAACAATAGCTTTTAATCTCATTGGGATCAGGATTCAAAGTTACATTCTTTCTCACAAACAAAATGTAATCAATTTCATGTTCACCCCAGATACCATCCGACTGAGCTTTGTAGTAAATTCGTGTTAAATAATTGATTTCTTCTGGAGGAACCTAAGACATTAAAAAAAAAATAATAAAAACATCAGCCACAATAACAAAAAAAAACTCTAAAATTAGCTCACCATATTACAGCGGTATCTTGAACAGGAGTATAACTTTAGAATTAAAACTTCTAAAGTGTTACTCTCCTATCGACAATATATGGAAATCTTAATATTATATATGGAAAAAGATTACATTATTAGTTTCAAGTGTCCATGTTTTTCCCTGTAGGACCAAACAGGTAAGTTTTTATTTTTTTAAATATTAAAAAAAGGGGCAGTCACTCAAACTAAAAATATGACATTCTTCTTTTTCATATTTTAAGACTGCTTTTTGGAGAATATAGATAAGAAGTACTTTCTGTATCCAGGTCTTATTTAAAGGGGACAATTCCAAGAAAAAAAATTATTTCAATTAAACCAGTTAGATTTATCGTTCACATTCCTAAATATTTCCATATGAAAATATTCACCTTTTCTTGATGGGGGGAGAAGGATTCAGGTGAAAACTGGAAAACCCACTAATCAAATTCTACCAGAGCTGTAACACTTGAAAATATTCATCTTTGTTTTGATCAATTGTAGAAATATTCAACCTTATATAGTGGTTAACAGATCAATCCATCCCAGTACTGAGCTAAGTTTTGACAAGTTATATTAAGAAATTAAAATTCAGGCTGGGTGCGGTGGCTCACGCCTGTAATCCTAGCACTCTGGGAGGCCGAGGTGGGTGAATCACCTGAGGTCAGGAGTTCAAGACCAGCCTGGCTACCATGGTGAAATCCCATTTTACAAAAAAAAAAAAAAAAAAAGAAAGAAAGAAAGAAATTAAAATTAAAATAATCTTTATTCTAGATGGCTTGTGGAAGTAACTCATAATTCAGGAGGTTACCAAGCAGAGAACTACATTTGAATTAAAAAATTTTACTAAAAAACGTTTTAGAGTACGTTTCAGTTTGTACAGTTCCGTAGTACAGCCGGTTACCTGTTCCAAGGGAATTCCTAGCTCGGCTTTCAGCCGCCTCTGCGCTGCTCGCTTCACTCCAAGGGCGTCATTTTCCTCAAGCTCGCCTGGATTACTTAGTGGATGACTACAACAAGTATTAGTAAAACAACCTGGAAAATGTTAATAGAGACAGATCAACTTTTCTTCAAAGTAGGTCTGAAAGATCAGGAAAGTTTATAAGTAGCAGAAAAATAAAAATAATTTTTTTTTTTTTTGAGACGGAGTCTAGCTCTGTTGCCCAGGCTGGAGTGCAGTGGTGCGACCTCCGGCTCCAGGTTCAAGTGATTCTCCTGGCTCAGCCTCCAGAGTAGCTGGGACTACAGGTGTGCACCACCACATCTGGCTAATTTTTTGTATTTTAGTAGAGATGGGGTTTCACCATGTTGGCCAGGCTGGTCTCGATCTCCTGACCTGATCTGCCTGCCTTGGCCTCCCAAAGTGCTGGGATTACAGAAGTAAGCCACCTTGCCCAGCCAAATAAAATGATTTTTAACAATTTTAAAATCAGGTCGGGTGCGGTGGCTCACCCCTGTAATCCCTGCACTTTGGGAGGCTGAGGCAGGCAGATCACAAGGTAAGGAGTTCGAGACCAGCCTGACTAACATGGTGAAACCCTGTCTCTACTAAAAATACAAAAATTAGCTGGGCATGGTGGCACGCGCCTGTAATCCCAGCTAGCTGGGAGGCTGAGGCAGGAGAATCGCTTAAACCCAGGAGGCAGAGGTTGCAGTGAGCCGAGATGGCGCCACTATATTCCAGCCTGGGTGACAAACCAAGACTGCATCTCAAAAAAAAAAAAAAGATTCTAAAATCAGTTATAATGGGCTATCAGTAATTGTTTTGTGAGACAGACTTCATTTGTAGGTAAGTTCCTTATTAATGCTTCTTTAACCAAAAAAGATCACAGTGTGTAGAAAATTCAGATTAAAGATAAAATATATAAATAAATACACATTGCTCAATTGCTTACTAGCTCTTATTCTTTATTGCTGTTGTATTAGGTTGCACTCATTGTATAAACTTACTTTACGTAGAATATAAAATATGCCATTCACAGGATTTCCCTTTTTGACCTTGGCTCCAAGAATTCAGAATGATAAAAAGTCAAATTAATGTACACACAAAATATTGTAAATTAAGTGTACTAACCCGGAAAGGTAATCTTAGCATCTGATCTTTGCTGCAGCAGAAGCTTATTTTCAGTGTTGAATAAGAAGACACTAAAAGCTCGATGCAATAATCCTGAAAGCAAAAGAAATAATTAATTTAGCCTTAAGTATCAGTTATTTGCCCAGTTCTCTCCTTGCAGTTCAGAATAACATTAGTAACTTGCTGCTGCTTTTGCTTTTTCACACAGTTTATCCGGATGCATAGTCCCTGCATAGCTATGGTGAGGAAGAGCGCTGCACTGGGCCAGGACGTTGGCCGTCAAGTGAAGGAAAGCGTGATGCTGGTGGCCCCCTTCCTGCATTCAAGTTCCCTATCAAGGTCAATTCTCGGAAAGTAGCAAAGGCACATGCTTCCCTGCACGATGCATGCCCCTCTCAACTATTAAGAAAGATTAGAGGCTAGGCTGCTGCTGCATGTCAGGGTTAGTCTGCTCCTTGTTTTATGAATCTAGAAT
Source organism: Cacajao melanocephalus (assembly GCA_963573385.1). NCBI lineage: Eukaryota > Metazoa > Chordata > Mammalia > Primates > Pitheciidae > Cacajao > Cacajao melanocephalus. The sequence goes on along the minus strand of CAUYLG010027794.1, from coordinate 20,519 downwards.
AACTCTGAAGAAGCCGAGTCAAAGGCATAACGTGAAGAGAAATCGCTGTAACAGGAACAGCAAAGCAGATACTATGACTACACTATTTAACGAACTAGAACCAAAGAGAAGATACAGTATTATTAAAGACTGCACTGCCTTGAACAGAGTGCTCTTCTCAGGAAATTGGATATGCCTACACAAATCGCTTTGTAACAAAGAACATTTCAAAGCAGTACCTTTGTCAATGTTCTCATTCAGGTGACAATTCTTCTTGGTCTCAGCCCCAATTTTATTGTCATTTTCATCAATAAGGATACACATCTCTGCAAGGAGTTGAACCTGTTGCTCGTCGAGGTGGTCAGTGTTTATTTCAGGCATCATTACAAAATGTCTGATCTGTCCTAGAACACTAATATTGAAAGAAAAGAAAGGCCATCATATATTTTTCTTAATGTCAGAAAAATAATTATGCAGCTTTGCCATCTGCAGTTGTACCACTCTGCATCCTCATAGGGACCCCAAGAACACTGCCAGCCAGCTAGCTGCACTCCGCTGTCTCAGTCATCATTGCACCTATAGGCTTCATGGCTGGCCTTTTACCATAGCTGTGTTCCTAAACGCCAAGCTCAACATTCTACTCTACATTCGAGATCCTCTGTAGCACTTGATACTCAATCCTTTCTCCAGTGTACTTTTCTTCCCTGGTTTGGCCCCAACCTAACTTTTCATCCTGTTTTTCCACACCAGCTTCTGTCATCTCTATAACGTGCTCCCATTGCTATCCTTAATGTTTTTCCCACTGCTTGTCTCTGCATAGTTGCTCAAGAATGCCACAGGCCAATCTTGGTCGAAATCCATTTTTTCAAGGCACAATTCATGTGTCACACATTTAATAACCCTCCTACCAATGTCACAGTAATTTAATTCCGTTTTTCTCAATCCAAGTTCCTGAACAGAAAAATGACTTGCAAGAGTTTTGTAAATTTCCCCCAGGGCAGTACTTAGCTAATATAATTCTAGTTAAACAGGAGAAAACTTAATTCATTATATTCAACAGATGCTTTAAGGCAGTGCTTGGCAAGTTTTCTTCTATAAAGGGCCAGGTAGTATCAACTCTGCCTTGGTAACAATAAAACAGTCACAGGCAATGGGCAAACTGGGCAATATGTAAACTGAAGGTGGGTGCATGCCAATATTTATGGACAGTGAAATCTGAATTACATTTAATTTTCATGTGTCACAAAATATTTTAGTTTTTCTCCAGCCATTTAAAAACGAGAAAACCCCTCAGCTCACAGGATATAACAGGCAGCAGGCCAGATTTGGCCTGTGGGCCACAGTTGGCCCATCTCGACCTTAGTGCATCAAGCATTAATTTTCTAAGCCCCAATTAATCCCTCCCACGTGATTTAAATATAAAGCACTTATTAGAGTACTTTCTGTACTGTGACTCACACATTTACACATCTATATCCAGGAGCTTCTAGGCTCTCTAACCTTTGTATCCTTCAGAGCACATTTACAAAGCACAACTTTGAAGTTTTTTATTTTCTCTATTTTCCTCTCCTTTATTTCTGAATGAATTATTTTTGTTTCTTGATTTTTCTACACAATATGTTCTGAAGCTCCCATGTGCTCTACTTTCCATGTGACTCTATTTCAAATATACAGATTTTACTGAAATACTTTCTTGTTTGTTTGAGACGGAGTCTTGTTCTGTTGCCCAGGCTGGAGTGCAATGGCACAATCTTGGCTCACTACAACATCCACCTCCTGGGTTCAAGTGATTCTCTTGCCTCGACCTCCTGAGTAGCTAGGACTACAGGCTTGCGCCACCATGCCTGGCTAATCTTTGTATTTTTAGTAGAGATGAGGTTTCACCATTCTGGACAGGCTGATCTCCAATTCCTAACCTCAAGTGATCCGCCTGCCTTGGCTCCCAAAGTGTGGGCATATAGGTGTGAGTCACCACATCCGGCCTACTGAAATACTTTCAACAGAGTTCAAGCATACTGCAGAATGTACACAAAGTGTTTAAACAGCTACTTAATACAAAGTTCTAAACTCACATAGGGTCTGGGGGGTGTGTGTATGTATGCGTGTGTCAAGAGTCAGTGATGATGGAGATATTGATATCTAATACAAAAAGATTTGAAATAAGGTTAATGATTACAACAAATCAAGAGAGAAAGTAATGTGAAAAGAAGTTCACTTCAGAGTAAGCCTCAATTAAAAAAAAATTATTTCCAAAAATTTTTTTTTTGAGATGTAGTTTTGCTCTTGTTGCCCAAGCTAGAGTGCAATGGTGCAATCTCAGCTCAGTGCAACCTCCGCCTCCCAGGTTCAAGTGATTCTCCTGCCTCAGCCTCCCGAGTAGCTAGGATTACAGATGCCCACCACCATGCCCAGCCAATTTTTTGTATTTTTAGTAGAGATGGGTTTCACCATGTTGGGCAGGCTGGTCTTGAACTCCTGACCTCAGGGGATCTGCCTGCCTCAGCCTCCAAAGTGCTGGGACTACAGGTGTGAGCCACCACACCTGGCCTATTTCCAACTTCTATAGGCTAGTTTCATATACAGTCATCCCTTGGGGGTTGGTTGCAGGACCTCCTACAGCTACCAAAATTTGAGGATGCTGAAGTTCTAGATATAAAATGAATAGTATTTTCGTATCAGCTGTGTATACCCTATTTTATATAGATGCGTCATATGATGGTGTTTCCGTAGAGTACAGGACTGCATATACTACAGTGGTTCCATAAAATTATAACAGAACTGACAAATTCCTATTGCCTAATGATGTCGTAACCATTGAAACATCCTAGTACATCACCTTTTCTATGTTTAGATACACAAATACTTGCTATGGTGTTACAACTGCCCAGATTATTCTGCAGAGTAACACGCTGTCCAGGTTTAGGCCTGAAGCAACAGGAGCAATAGCCTACAACCAACTGGATACACCAGAAAGTCCAGCTGCACCACTGTCTAGTTCTGTGTCAGTGCACTCTGTTTCCACAAAGATGAAATTATCTACCAATGAATTTCTCCAAAGTATCTCTGTTAAGTGATGTAGGCTGAACGTTAAATTATCATCTGTAGATAATCTCTTATAATACCGAAAACATGTCAATGCTACCTAAGTAGTTGTCATGCTGTATCGTTTACAGAGTAAGTCTGCATATATTCAGTACAGATAAATGTTTTCCAAATATTTTATAATGTGCAGTTAGTTATATCCATGGATATGGACTCCAAACATACAGTGGGCCAACCGTATATTAGGTGACCAATAAGATAGACTTCGTTACTATAAATTACTAGACTTTTTTGACGTGACTGTTTTTCTGGGGGGGATAGGGCCGGGTCTTGCTATGTCTGTCGCCCAGGCTGGAGTGCAGTGGCGTGATCTAGGCTCACTGCAGCCTCTGCCTCCGCCTCCCGGGGTCAAGCGATCCTCCCATCCCTGTATCCCAAAGTGCTAGGATTACAGGTGTGCACCACCACCCCGCTGCAATGACAATTGCTCCTTCAGAATTTTCAGAGATCGGATTTTAAGACTAAACTTCTTAATCACAAGATAAAACGAATACGTCTTCTTATGCGTTTAAAGATAATACCGTGTAGCAGACAGGGGAACACACCACCCAACCCAAGAAAAAGATCTAGTTCCCTCGATTCGTGTTCCCCATTTCTTCTCCTGTTCCTTTCCCAAGAGCAGCGCCTTGAGTGTGTTCCCGTCACCCCCTCGCACAGACCCATGTGTACTTGGCATACTGACGATGCTGTCTACACTTGTTCCTGAATTCTCTAAGAGGAAACTCACAATTCATAGTGTCCTGAGACTCGGTTTCCAATGCCACGCGTTCCTAAACCTCAGCTGACTCTGCGTAGACGATAATCTTTTCCACTGACAAAGAACGGCAACGTCTCCGCCGCCCCGACCCAAGCCTCCGCCTTCCACAGGGCGCGGGCGCTCACCACAGCCCGAGACGGCTCGGCCTCGCTCCAGCTCCGGTGACCCACGCTGCCGCGCCGAGACCTCGGGCTTCCTCCCCGCCCCGCCCTCCCGAACCCTGCTGCCGGTTCCCAATACCTGAGCGTCCTCCAGACATGGACAACCAAAGGCCCCTGAGCGCGCCGACTTTGAGCGCTGTCCGCGGCGCGCACCGCCCACTGGCCCCACCCCCGGGCCACAAAGCCAGTCGCCCTCGCCAGCGCCAGTCCGCGCCACATCGCCCGGCCAATCGACGCCCGTATGCGCCTGACATCACAATCTCGCCAGGCCGTCGCGCGGTGGCACCACCTCACTGGCCTGTGGCATCTGCAGACGCCTGAAGTACAGGGAAGGTGAGCCGCGTGCTTGGGTCCTGGCCTCTCGCGAGGGGGTCAACGGCCCCCACCACCGCTCCACAGAAGCAGCGTCCCACGACTAGACGGTGCCCGAGGCCATCGCAGTCGCCAGCCAATCACGCTTTCGATATCGTCCGGCGAACCGCAGGCGCTGTGAAGGGTGCGTACCGACGTCAGGCGTGTCAACGCTCACGCTCCTTGGAGTTGGGCCCGCCCAGTCGGAAAGCGCCGGCGCGCCGAGCCCAGTACCCGGAAGCTTGGCGTACCATGGGCAGGGCCCCTGCGTGGCTGGACCAATGGGAACGGAGGAAAGGCGGGACGTCACTGCTGAAGAGCTGGTTGTGCGTCCCTATCCCGAGTTCCGCCGCTGGGCTGCCGAGTTTGTCTGTAGGGCTAGGCCTTGCACTACTGAAGCGTCTGCGACCGGGAGGAAGGCAGAGCAGAGCCGCGGGAGGGGTGGGCATTCCACGTTGTGTTGGGAGTGTTTGCCTTCGGGGTACCCGACAAGGCGTTCTAAATTTTTTTGAGTTTCGCTCTTGTTGCCCAGGCTGGAGTGCAGTGGTGGTCTCAGCTCACTGCAACCTTTGTCTCTCGGGTTCAAGTGATTCTCCTGTTTCAGCGTCCCAAGTAGCTGGGACTTCTGGCATTCACCACCACGCTGGGCTAATTTTGTAGTATTTTTAATATTTTTAGGACGGAGTCTTGCTTTGTCGCCCAGGCTGGAGAGCAGTAGCACGATCTCGGGTCACTGCAACCTCCGCCAAGAAAAAAATAATCACTAAGCTTCTAAAGGCCAAACTATTCTAATATTGAACATTGTAATATGAGCTATACATGCATTTAAGAAAGATTACTGAAAAACAAGATAATTATTTACTAAAAAACAAGTAAGATACTTACTTAATTATTCCAGTTCTGGGTCGTGTGTGTCTGAAGCCTATTCCAGCAGCTCAGGGCAGAAAGAGGGAACCAGCCCTGGACAGGACGCTATTCCATCACAGGGCCAGTCACACACGCACGCTCAGACCGGGACAGTGAAGACACACCAGTTCACCTCACGTGCACACCTTATGCATGTGGAAAGAACTGCAGTATCCAGAGAAAACCCATGCAGGTGTGGGGAGAACACCTAAACAGCACACAGACAGCACCCCCTCCAAGGGAGTCTTTTCTCACCAGTGTTACAGAGAAACGAATGAGTACCTGCTGTATGCAGTTTGAGAATTGAGAAGTATTTTTTAATAGCCTTTTCAAACGATCTTGGTTATTCTTTTTTGATACTACTACACCAAAACACAAGTGGTGGATTTTCCAGTTTTTATTTGGAATGTGAAACCACTTCAATGGACATTTTATACTTTTGTTACATTAAAATTCATTGATTTTTGACTGTACTTCGAATGCTTATTTTCCTATGCATGATGTTGCAATGTCATGCATTGGTCATTTGGAAAATAGTGATTTACTGAATTAAACAGATCTTCCAAATGCTAACACATTTCATTATTCAATATCAAACAATCACGTTTGTTAATATCACTAGTAGTCTCAGAAAAGTTTTTAAGTATTCGGAAGCTGCCAAGTTCTTAAAATTTGAATTTTTGCATGAAAATTCAAACATTGTTAAGAAGTACTGAGAATTATGTTCCTTGAAGTGGCATGAACATATTTTCACGAAAATGTCTGCCAAAAACCTAGGTTTGAATACCTCAGTTTATCTGTCAGTAGTTATTTCCATTAAAAGTGGTATTTCATGAAAAAAGCAGCTAGCTAGTTCAGCTTACAACTCAAACATTCCCAGAAGTTCTTTTACTGGAGACAACAATCATAATTCAGTATGTAGTGGAAGTGCTTTGTATTTCCCATTTTGCCATAGAGAATATTAAAAAGAGTTCTGAATGGTCGAGATTAAAATTAATATTTTTTTTTCACTGCTAACAATCAGCTGAGCCTTCAGTGAGTCATAATCTTTTTGCTGGCAGAGGGTTTTGCCTTGATGTTGATGGCTGTTGACCAAGTTGGTGCTTGAAAGTTGGGGTGGCTGTGGCAGCTTCTTAAAATGAGACTAATGAAATTTGTCACATTGATTGACTCTTCTTTTCATGAAAGATTTCATTTAACCCAAAGGAAAAACTTTCAAAATTGGAGTCAATCTTCTCAAACCCTGCTGCTGCTTCATAAACTAAGTCTATGGAGTATTCTAAATCCTTTGTTGTCATTTCAACAGTGTTCACGTCTTCACCAGGATTAGGTTCCATCTCAAGAAACGACTTTCTTTGCTCATCCACAAGAAGCAACTGTTTATCCTTTCAAGTTTTATTATGCTATTGCAGTGATTCAATTACATCTTCAGGCAGCCATAGCCTTACAAAATGTATTTCTTAAATAATGAGACTTGAACATCAAAATGACTCCTTGATCCTCAGGCTGCAGAAAGGATGTTGTGTTAGCATGCATGAAATCAACATGAATCTCATTGTACATCTCCATCAGAGCTCTTGGGTGAACAGGAATGCTGTAAATCAGCAGTAATATTTTAAAAGAATTTTTTTTTCCCTGAGCAGTAGGTCTCAACAGTGGGCTGAGAATATCAGCATAACTCTTAAGGGCCCTATGATTTTCAGAATGGTAAATGAGCATTGGCTTCAACATAAAGTCACCAGCTGCACTAGCCCCCTAGCAAGGGTCAGCCGGTCTGTTGGAGCTCTGAAGCCAGCCTTTAACTTCTCTTTAGCTATGAGTGTCCTAGGTGGCATCTTTTCCCAAAATAAGGTTGTTTGAACTCCAATGAAAACCTGTTGTTTAGCATAGCCACTTTCATCAGTGATCTTAGGTAGATCTCCTAGATGATCCGAGATGACTTTAAAGTTAAAGTTGCTGCTTTAACTTACACTTTTTTTTTTTTTTTTGAGTAGGAGTCTCACTCAGTTGCCCAGGCTGGAGTGCAATGGTGTGATCTTAGCTTACTGCAACCTCCACCTCTTGGGTTCAAGTGATTCTCCTGCCTTAGCCTCCTTAGTAGCTGGGACTACAGGCATGCGCCACCACACCCAGCTAATTTTTGTATTTTTAGTGGAGACAAGGTTTCACCACGTTGGCCAGGCATGTCTTGAATTCCTGACCTCAAATGATCCACCTGCATCGGCCTCCCAAAATGCTGGGATTATAGGCATAAGCCACTGTGCCTGGCCTATCTTGCACTTTTGTATTATAGAGACAGCTTCTTTCCTTCAATCTCATGAACCAACCTCTGATAGCTTCAGATTTTTCTTGTGTAGCTTCCTTATCTTTCTCAGCCTTCACAAAACTGAAGAGAGTTAGGGCCTTGCTATGGATTAGGCTTTGGTTTAAGGGAACAGTGTGGTTGCTTTAATCTTTACAGACCACTCAAACTTTCTGCATATCAGAAATAAAGATGAATAATTTGTTTTTTCAATGGAGGAGCACTTAAAATTTCCTTAAAGAACTTTTCCTTTGTATTCACAATTTGGCTGTTTCAACATGCCTTCCTCACTATGTTTAATCATTTCTAGCTTTTGATTTAAAGTAAGAGATGTGCAACTCATTCTTTTACGAAACACTTAGTGGCCATTTTAGGGCTATTAATTGCCCAAATTGAGTTGGGGTCTTTCTTTACTGCCCATGCTGGAGTGCAGTGGTGTGATCATGGGTCACTGCAACCTCGAACTCCTGGGCTCAAGCAATCCTCCTTCTTTAGTCTCCCAGGTAGCTGAGACTACAGGCATGAACCACCAGCAGGCCGGGCCCCTAATTTCAGTATTGCTGTGTCTCAAGGATAGGGAGATCTGAGTAGATGGAGCGAGATAGGGAGGCAACTGGTCAGTGGAGTGGTCAGAACACATCTAACATTTACTGACTCAGTTTGCTGTCTTATATAGGGGTGGTTCTTGGTGGTCCCCCCCAAATAATTTCGACAGTAATATCAAAGATCACTATAAGATCACCATAACTGATATAAGAAAACATCTGAAACATTCCAAGAATTACCAAGTTGTGACACAGAACATGAAGTGAGCATGTACTGTTAGAAAAATGGTGCTGATAGACTTGCTCCATGCAGGGTTGCCACAAATCTCTGCTTTGTAAGAAACATGATACCCGTGAAGTGGAATAAAGTGATGCACACTAAAACAGGCATGCCTGTTATGACATAAACATACACATGTATACACACACACATACACACACCACACACACACACACACACGAGAATTATGAAGCAACATGGCAACCAGCTTATAACACTAGAGTGAACTAACTACCCAAGTGTTTGAGACATAGTTAAAATAATCAGTAATGAGGACAATGAGAGAATACCTAGTAAATCTTCTCTATCAAACCATGCTCATAAATGAGTCTTACTAAATTCAGCATTGTTGCCCTATGGCAGGGACAAATAAATTACATGTATTTTGCATAGGTGGACATGTAACAAGATAGAAACTGGTTTTGTCAGACAGGATTCCCTGCAGTTTCTGTAGGAGGGAGTATGTAATTGGATACCAGGATTGCAATCATAACCTTTTATAATTTTGGCTAGTTTTGTGTCTTTCAAAAAAATTACTTTGGACAGTTATTTCAGGAAACAGTGTGTTATGGGTTAAACTGTGTCCCCTCCTTCAGTTCATGTGTTGAAGACCTCACTTCCAGTATTTCAGAATGTGACCTTATTTGGAAATACGGTCGTTGTGGCTATGATTAGTTAACCTGGGGTCAGAGTAGGGTCTATCCTACTCCAATATAATTGATGTCCTCATAAAAAGAACACAAAGTGTGCAGACAGATATGGACATGGAAAACATCATGTGAAGACTGGGTATGCTGCCACAACCAAGGAATGCCCAGAAGCTGAGAAACATTACAGGCTCCCATCACAGCTCTCAGAAGGAACCAACCTTGCCAACACCTTCATCTTGGACTTCCAGTCAGACCTCTGACAATAAATTTGTTTAAGCTGCCTAGTTTGCAGTACTTTGTTACTGCAGCCCTAGCACGGGTACTGAAAAGAACATGGGCTCTGACGTCAGCCTTTAGTCTTGCCTGACTGCACGATTATCTTTTTGACTTTTGACAAGCAATTTCAACATTCTCATGCTTAAAATTCAATTTAGAATAATAACTTCTACTTTACTGGATTCTTTTGGGGATTACATTAGTTACAAAAGATGTAAAGTGACTGCCTCTCAAAAAAATGTTGATTTCTTTCCCTTGGTTTTGGGACATGTCATGCACTGTCATTTTCTGTGACTTTTGTGGAATCCTAAATATATCAAATTAAAACATTGCATTAATGATATCCTAAGCGTTATCTAACTGTAAAATAAAACCACCTATTAGAATGTGGGTTAGATGGGACACTGCGATTTACAAAGCTTTCTCTTTGCTGCCATGCCCAGCAGAATGTCTGCATACCGGGTGCTAAATAAACATTTGTTACTTAAATGTCACAACCTCTAAAAGTTTAAAAAATGACTTCTCTAAAATGTCAAATATTTTTTCCTTGGCGTTCCTCTTAGAGAACTGTTTTTAGCGATAGTTTTATAAATATACTCAATGCCTTAATACACGTTTAATTTTTTTTTTTTTGGTTATCTGGATCCCCTAAATATACTGTTAAATTTGTTTCTCCTGCAACAAACAAGTTACCGCTTCTAACTCTTCATCTTGAGCTTAATTTTTTTTTTTTGAGACGGAGTCTCAGCCTGTTGCCAGGCTGGAGTGCAGTGGCGTGATCTGGGCTCATGGCAACCTCCGCTTCCCGTGTTCAAGTGACTCTCCTGCCTCAGCCTTCCGAGCAGCTGGGACTGCAGGCGCGCGCCACCACGCCCAATTCATTTTTGTTTTTTTTTTTTTTTAGCAGAGACGGGGTTTCACCATGTTGGCCAGGCTGGTCTGGAACTCCTGACCTCGTGATCCGCCGGCCTCGGCCTCCCAAAGTGCTAGGATTACAGGCGTGAGCCACCGCGCCCGGCCTTGAACTTCATGTTTTAAGAAGTTGCAGGAATGTTGACCTACACAGAAAAAAAATGCTTTCACGCTGTAGATTTACTCTAGACAGGCTTCAATGGCGCAGTTACAGCTTTCTGCAGAGCAGAGAGACAACTGTTTACGTAAAGACCATCATGCGGCGTTTCCAACCTAGATTCCAGGAAAAAAGCGGCTCAAGTCCCACCTTCGTAGGGAACAGCTGATTCTGTTTTTCCTTCCCAGCCAATGGTGATCAAAAGCTTTGGGACGCGGGTGAGTCACTGCGGAGGAGCTCAACGCTGAACGCTGACCGCGCCGTCCCCGCCAGACTTCCGCGCCGCAGGCAGCGCGCCCAAAAGCCCAGACGGCCCGGGGTCTCAGGCCTCGGGCGGACCCCGCCCCGGGCTCGCTGCCCTCCCGCTCGGGCTGCAGGGCTGCGGGGCAGATGGACTCGGAGCGCCCCGCCGGTGAGTAGATACGACCCCCGAGGCCACCTCTCGCGCCTCGCTCCGCGGCAGGAGTAGGCGACCAGGGTGGGGGCGTCGGCTGGGGAGTACCAGCGCTTGTACCCAACGGGGATGCGAGGCGGAAGCCGAGGCATGACTTCCGACGCCTGCGGCGGCTTCCGGCGGCCCCGGAGGCGCGGGACTGGGGTGGGACTTCCGGCGGCGCCGGAAGTGTAGAAGCGCCGGGTCGGGGTCGTAGGGTCGCGTCAGTGCCGAGGCAGCCGGTGTCCTGCGCGTCGTGGGGTCAGTACTGGGGACCGCGTCCTAGGGACTCACGGGCGGTGCGCGACCCGCGCTGGCTCCGGGGGTGGCGGTCACGGCGGCTGTGACAGGTGAGTGCCGCCATCTTCCTATATGTCGAGCGCCGAGTCCTTCCCCAGCTGCCCAGAAGAGGAGTCGCGACGCTACCGGGCTTTAGGGGGTGCAGTGGCCGTCGGGGCGTGGTGGGGGGATGGGATGCAGGTGGGCCCGGAATGCAGAGGATCCAGGGTGGTGCAGCAGGAGTCGGGGCCCAGGAGGGCCGGTGGCGGTGCTGGAAGGGCCGTGGTGCAGAAGGGTTCAGGGTGCAAGAGAAGTCGGGGCGCAGGAGGAGTCCGTGGCAGTGCCAGAGGGACCGGGGTGCAGGAGGGATCCGGGCCCGGGGCGGTGCAGCAGGGGTCGTAGTTTAGGAGGAGTCGGGGCGCTGGAGGGCCCCGGGCGGCACTGGAGAGGTCGGAGGCAGAAGGGTTCGGCCCAAGGGTCTCTCTTCGCCCCATAGACTTCGGCATGGGTACCCCGGGGAAGTGCGTTTCCAGGGAAGCACTTGGGAGGCCTTTCGGAGAGGAGGATGGCCTTCCTTCTAGCCAAAGAGTGGGGATGGCCGGCTTCAAGAAGGATGGTGAGTGCGGGATGACGGATGCTGAAGTGATTAACACAGCGCCATGATATTGTTCCCCTTTTAAGACTTCCTTTTCTTTCCCTTCCCTTGTAAGCAGCCACCGCTGGAGGGAAAAATTAAGATAGCTGTTCACCGGAGTAACACGAGAGCAACAATAATAATGTACTCATTTACTAAAAAAAGTTGAATAAGTACATTTTTCCAGATTGTAAGCAAAAATAGCTAAAGTCTGCCAGGTTTTTAAAGGTTTTGTCATTTAGCTTAAACGGTAAAACGTTTTTTGTGCTTGGCCAGGTTACTTGAAGCTGATACCATTATAGAAAAGTGTTAATTACTTGGAAGTTTCATTTATTAAAGTTCAGGCGTTTTTCTCTTAAATTCAGTATGTTGGCCTGTGAGTTATGGTCATAAAAGTATTCTAGGAATTATTTACCTCTAAATGAGATAGCTCAAGATAGTTACTATATTTCTTCAGTATTTTTCTTCCTCTTCTGAATTTCCCGCGACCCCAGCACACACACACACTGTTCTGGGTACTTTCCTGGTCAAATTCGAGTCTTTCAAAATCGCTTTTGAAATGTGATCCCAAGAGTTGAACGGTATCTAAATATGAACTGACCAATGAGGAACAAATGGAGCGATCTGTTATCCCCTGGGTTTGCATGCTGCCTTTCTATTAATACTGCTCACAGAAGACAGAGTAGGGGAGTAGACACTGGCCATGTCTCATAACAGCAGTGTATCCTTGGGCAAGGCCTTCCTAAGTCCCCACTTCCTGTCCTCTAACATGGTGTTCATATCAGCCTCATTTTGTTATTGGGAAGGTTATGTTATGTAGTATATGTTAGCCATTCTTGTGAAGTGCTGTATACAGGAGATCTTGAGTGAGTGTGTTTCCCCCCTCCTCCTTTTGGGTAGCTTTATTAGACTGTTCACTTTGTGCTTTTGCCCTGAACTAAAATCCCTAAGTCTCTTTCCCCGAGTTGAAACTAAGATGGAGTTTTCTTATTTATCCTGTCTTATTTTTTCAGGGAAAAGATTTTACATCTGTTGAATTTCATCCTTGGTTTAAACTTATTCTTTTAACTACTGAGATCTTTGGAAGATCTTGTTAGTTATGTATCCAATTAATGATGTTTTTTAATTTGGTGTCATCCACGAATTGATGGTGTATGTATTCCATGCCTTCATCTCATCAATGACAAAACATTTAAGCAGGTTAGTATTGATGACAGAGTTCTGAGGTTGCCAGTAGAGACCATTCTGTTCCTCAATATTGTTCAGAAGTTGAGTTTGGTGTTTCAGCCCAGTAGGAATTCATCTAATAGTGTGATTGTGATAAAATGTTACTGTGAACTTTATTAAACTTCTGGTGGAAATTTCATCATATTTTATTCCATTTTCAATTTATTTCTCCAATTTATTTTTAATGTCACATGGAAATTATATTCCTTAACCATTCTTTTGCACATGATTAGCATTTATGACATTAACCATTTAAGCAAGTGTTTTTGCTTTGATGAAAGAAAAGTGTTTAAAATCCTACTGTGTATCAAACTGAAAGTAATGTTTTGTATTTTTTTTTCAAATGAAAGTGTAAATTAAGAATTTGTTGGCCAGGAGTGATGGCTCACACCTGTAATCCCAGCACTTTGGGAGGCCAACGTGGGTGGATCACCTGAGTCGGGAGTTCAAGACCAACCTGGCCAACATGGTGAAACCCTGTCTCTACTAAAAATACAAAAAATTAGCTGGGCCTGGTGGAGGGCGCCTGTAATCCCAGCTACTTGGGAGACTGAGGCAGGAGAATCGCTTGAATTTAGGAGGCGGTGGTTGCAGTGATAGTGAGCCGAGATCATGCCACTGCACTCCAGCCTCGGGGAAAGAACGAGACTCCATCTCAAAAACAAAACAAAACAATAAGAACAAAATAAAGAATTTGTTGTATTGCTGTTTAAAGCTACTTTGGTTAAAGCTACTTTGGTTATCTTCCTTCCTCAAATTATATGCACTTAGGAGAATGATAATTTCTATAATTACAATTTAATTAATATTGGAAATATCAGAAAGAATCTTTTGTAAAAGAGCAGGAAGCTAAGTGTTCATTGATAACTGTTTAATATTATAGCATTTCTTTTTTTTTTTTTTTTTTTTTTTGAGATGGAGTCTCGCTCTGTTGTCCAGATTGGAGTGCAGCAACATGATCTTAGCTCACTGCAACCTCTACCTCCCAGGGTTGAGCAATTCTTGTGCCTCAGTCTTCTGAGTAGTTGGGACTACAGGCGTGCACCATTACGCCCAGTTAATTTTTGTATTTTAGTGGAGACAGGGTTTCACCATGTTGGTCAGGCTGGTCTTGAACTCCTGACCTCGCCCGCCTCAGCCTCCCAAAATGCTGGGATTACAGGCGTGAGTCACTGCGCCTGACCCAATATTACAACATTTCTAAAGATGAGGAATTTAGCTTGCTAACGCAAAGTGTGTTTATGGGTTTCATTAATTCATTGAATATTTGGCCAGTGCCTGCTGTATGCAGAGCACTGTGCTGCATCAAAGCTGTGTGCCTGTTTCTGACTGCTTACAAACAATGGGGGTATACTGTGTACATGGCAACATATACTGAGGATGGATGAATTGGACAGACTGTATAAAGCAGTCAAGAGTTCAGAAGGAGAGTTTATTAAATCTGTGGTAGGAGAGAGAGATTGCATTTTTAGAGAGGACTATTTATAGTTTCTTGAAAATAATGTTTATTAAAAACCAGAAGGATATTTAATCAACATAAGCCTTCTGTTTAATATGGTAATCTGTCCAATAATATTGAGTAAATGTGAATATTTTGAAGGAAAATAAGTGTGTTTTGGAATCTCAGGTTTCTTTTTGTTTGTATTTAGGTAAAACAGTGCATAGAGATTATATTTTTGGAGTGAAGAAGTTTCTTTTTTCTCTTTACAGTTCTATAATCAGTTTATTAGTGTTTAGTCTGTTAAATACAATTGGACGCCACGTTATGAATGATGTTTGTTCAACAACAGACCTTGTGTTAAGATGGTGCTCCCATAAGATTATAATACTGTATTTTTACTGTACCTTTTCTATGTATAGATATGTTTAGATACACAAATACACAATATAGCATTGTGTTAACAGCCTGCAGTTTTCTGTACAGTAACATGCTGTGCAGTGCTGTAGCCTAGGAGCAGCAACCTCTGCCATCTAGCCTTGGTGTGTAGGAGGCTGTGCACCTAGCTTTGTGTAAGTGTACTCTATGATGGTCCCACAGTGATGAAATTGCCTGACAACACAATTCTCAGAATCTATCCCCATCGTTAAGCAATGTATGACTGTTGAAAGGGTCTTAATTGGATTTGGGAGCTCTGTCTCATAGGGATGTCGTGAGAATTCCTGACTCTTTGTATTTATTGATCTATTTAAGCCTTACAGTAATTCTTTGTAGTAGCTCTTCAGCTTCTGGTAGACCTGCCAGTCCACCACCTTTCTTCCAGTATCTCTCCATTTATTCTGTTTTCACTTCCCTTCTTGTCTATTTTAGGTTCCATAGTATACCATTTCAGTTGTTCTTTTACAAACACCTACTACTTCCTTGCCCCCTTCCCATGATACCAACCTGAAAACCGCCTAAATTGGTTATTAAACATTTAAATAAGATTTATGCTAATACTGGTTGAGCATCCTAATCCAAAAGTTCAAAATCCAAAGTGCTCCAAAATCCAAAACTTTTTGAATGCTAACATGACACAAGTGGAAATTTCCACACCTTACCTTGTGACAGGTTGTAGTCAAAATGTGGATACACAACATAGTTTATTCAGAGTCCTCAAGGGAAAAATAAGATTACCTTCAGGTGGCCGGGCATAGTGGCCCATGCCTGTAATCCCAGCACTTTGGGAGGCCAAGGTGGGCGGATCACTTGAGGTCAGGAGTTTGAGACCAGCTGACCAACATGGCAAAACCTCATCTCTCCTAAAAATACAGAAATTAGCTGGGACTGGTGGTGAGTGCCTGTAATTCCAGCTACTTGGGAGGCTGAGTAAGGAAAATTGCTTGAACCCAGGAAATGGAGGTTGCAGTGAACTGAGATTGTGCCACTGCATTCCAGCCTGGGTGACAGAATGAGACCCCATCTCAAAAAAAATATTACTTTCAGGCTATGTGCATGAGGTATATATGAAACATAAATGAACTTTGTATTTAGCTTTGGGTCCCTTCCCCAGGATATCTCATATATATACAGATATTCCAAAATGTGAAAGCATCTGAAATCTGAAACACTTCTGGTCTTGAGTTTTTTTTTTTTTTTTGGCCAAGGATGATCTGGTGTGAAAGGAAGGAAATGGTGATGGGACCAATGCGGACTGCTGGGAAGAATGTGGAGGGTCTGAACACAGAGACGATAAGATGACTCCAGTACGAAAAAATCTTTATTTGGTGCCAAGTTCCAGGGAGGTGATTGTAGGAAATGCATACATTTGGTTGAAGTTGGTCAGTGGTGTTGACTATTTTGTGAAGTGATGAAGAAAGCAAACTAAACCAAAGAGAGCACTGTGTAACTTATGGAGAGGCTGGAAAAGCCAATGATGTGATTCTTAAGATAAAATCAGTGATCCAAAACTTACAATTTTGATGAGAAAGGAAAGTTGACATTGTAATTTTTGCATTTTTTAGTAACCAGCTTGTAGAATGTCTGGAACGTATCAGAATATCTCTACAGATAAAATTCTTAAGAGAGGGAAGGGAAGCCCTTTGCTGGTCTTACTTGCTTTGTTTAACTGAAGATAAAGTCTCCCTTTTTCTCTGAGGCCATGTCAGGACAGCTTTCACAGGCTTTTGATATGGTTTCTTTTTTTCCTTTATAAAACATACTCTATAAACTACAGAGTAACTGAATGTATTTTATGTTGTAAGCAGCACTTACTTTTTTCTCCTTTAAAGATAGGCCTACACATATGCAATTTGAGAATAAAAGAGAATTCTTGGCTTTGTGCTTGTGTAAAGATGGAGTAGACTTATTTTTCTTTATTCCTCCCACTAAGTACATCTAAAAACACTGGACATATATAAAACAAATGTAAGGCTGAAAGATTGAGAAAAGACAGT
This sequence comes from Cacajao melanocephalus, assembly GCA_963573385.1. NCBI lineage: Eukaryota > Metazoa > Chordata > Mammalia > Primates > Pitheciidae > Cacajao > Cacajao melanocephalus. Next base: position 3,695 of record CAUYLG010027794.1, on the reverse strand, counting down.
AGACTTGCTTTGTTCATTGGGACCTCAGAAATGACATAAAACTTAGTTCTGTGAGTTTTCTTTTTGCTTCATGTTATCCTACATGTTGTGCTGGAGAAGCTAGCAGCACAGGTATAAAAGGGCTCAGACAAAACAAGGCCCAAGAAAAGCCTGCTCTCTGTGGCTGAGAGACCAGGAAAGGGGCAGCCTTCAAGGTACAGAACTTTTAGACCGTAAGTGCTTTACTCCAGCTGAATATCACAGGAAACACTGCAGCAGCACCCTTACCCTGGTGATCAGAGGCTGGGTAGGTGCTCTGGATTCCCACCCATGACAGGCTGCAGGGCTGCTGTCAGAGAAGGCTGGCTGAGGAGTTGGGGTTTTACTTCTGCTGGGTGGTTACAAAGCACAGCTTCCCCTTCCTGCTAGGGTATCATAAGAGCGACCTCACAAAAACTCAAGGACTTTACTGCTGCCTGGTGGTAATGAGGCCACCCCTCTGTGGTATGGGGGAGACTGTAGGAAGCAGCAAGGAGGCAGCTCTGATTCGGCCCTTGGTGGTGGGAGTGGAGGTTCAGAAGGGGGCTGAACTTTCCCCTTAACCAGCAGCAATGAGGACCTCCTCATGCAGGGGTCTGTGGAGGCTGAGTTGGAATCTTAACTTCCACCTCACCTTCCACCTCCACCTGCCAGAGGCCTGCTGTAACAGAAGATTTACGTCAGATCCTGAGTCTGATGACATAAAACCCCAAATGTTGGGATTTTATTGGAAAATCACTTATAGGAAGAACAGGAACACATGGACACAGGGAGGGGAGCATCACACACTGCGGTCTGTCGGGGGGAAATAGGGGAGGGACAGAGGGGGGTGGGGAGTTGGGGAGAGATGGCATGGGGAGAAATGCCAGATATAGGTCATGAGGAGGAAGGCAGCAAATCACACTGCCATGTGTGTACCTATGCAACAATCTTGCATGTTCTTCACATGTACCCCAAAACCTAAAATGCAATTAAAAAAAAGAAAAGAAAATCTCAACCTAAACAAGAAAAAACCACTGATGCCAATGTAGAGATGACACAGATTTTAGAATTGTTTGACAACCCACCTTAAAGCAGCCATTGTAAAAACACTTCAATAACCAATTAACACTTAAATGAAAAATAGCCCCAGGAAGAAAATGCAGAATGTAAAAGAGAAACATGGCAATTTTAGAAGTGAAAAATAGAATACATGAAATAAATTCAGTGGATGGCTCCGTAGCAGAAAGGAGAGGACAGACAAAAGAAGCCGTCAGTTTGGAGATAGAACAATGGAAGTTACCCAGTCTGAACAGCAGAGAGAAAATAGACTGGAAAAAAGTAAGCAGAGCCTCAGGGGCCCATGGGACTTTTAACAGAAAATGCAAAGTCTGTGTTATCAGAGGTCTAGAAAGAGAGAAGGACGGGGGAAAAATGTGTTTGAAGAAATAATTGCTACATGTTTCCTAGTTTGGCAAGCCATACATCTGCAGTTTTCAAGAAGCAGAGTAAGCCCAGAGAAGATAAACACAAAGATGCTAAGACACATCCTGGGTGAACGTCTGAAGATGAAAGAGTAGTAAGAGAGATACCACATTACCTGTAGTAGAAAGTAATTTGAGTGACAGTGGATCTTTGTTTTTTTGTTTTTTGTTTTTTTTTTCGAGATGGTGTCTTGCTCTGTTACCCAGCTGGAGTGCAGTGGTGCGATCTCGGCTTACTGCAACCTCTGCCTCCCAGGTTCAAGTAGTTCTCCTACCCCAGCCTCCCATGTAGCTGGGACTACAGGCATGCACCACCACACCAGACTAATTTTGTATTTTTAATAGAGATGGGGTTTCACCATGTTAGACAGGCTGGTCTTGAACTCCTGACCTCAGGTGATCTGCCTGCCTTGGCCTCTCAAATCACGCCTGGGATTACATGTGGGAGCGACTGCACCTGGCCTGACAGTGGATCTTATCAGAACTTGTGGAGGCCAGAAGGAAGTGGCAGAACATTTTTCAGGTGCTAAAGGAAAAGGACTATCAGCTCCGAATTTTATATGTAGTGAAAACATGTTTCACATGATTTATCTCCAGCTGACGTACTCTCTTAAAATAACAAGTAAAGGAAATTCTCTAAACACAAAGGAAATGATAAAAGAAACGTGGGAACATCAGGAGGGAAGAACAAACAATGGACAGCAAAAATATCAGATTCAATATTTGTTGATTTTCTGAATTATGTTTGGAATTTGAAACATAACTGGTACGGTTCTCAGTGTATGTGAAGGAAATAAAATGATTACATTATAAATGGAGAAAGGTAAAGAAGCACAGAGGAAAGTAAGATTTTTATGCTTTACGTGAACTGGTAAAATGTTGGTAATCAGTAAACTACAGTAAGTTGTAAATGTATAATGTGAAACCTAGAGCAACCACTAAAGTTATACAAAAGAGACAAACTCAGAAATACTATAGGTAAATAAATATGAAATTATAAAAAATGTTTACCCCACAAGAAGGCAGGAAAAAGAAGGCAAAAAAGAATAGAGGGAAAGAGAATGAATTATACACCATGACCAAGTGCAGTTTATTTCATGGCTGCAAGTTTGGATCTATATTTGAAAGTCATCAGTGTAATTCTGTCAGTAGGTCAGAAAAGGAAACCTACTCCAAAGAACCATGACAGAATTCAGCACTCATTCATGAAAGAAACTCTCAGAAAATGAATGATAGAGGGAAATGTTTTCAACTTGATAAACAGCATCTACAAAGAAATCTACAGCTAGCATCAAACTTAATGGTGAAAAACAGTATTTTCACCCTAATATTCAGGGCACAGCAAGGACATTTGCTGTCACTATTGTAATTTAAGATAGTACTGGAATTTCTAGCCAAATGAATAATGTAATGAAAGGAAATAGAAGTCTTACAAACAGAAAGGAAGAAATAAAACTGTCTTTTTTCTTTAGATGACATAATAGTCTACATAGAAAATCCCAAGGAATCTACAAAAAATCTTGAACTTTAAGTTCAGCAGGATTGTATATGTTTAATACACAAAATCCAGTTGTATTTATACTAGTAATTAATGTGGAAACCAAAATAAAATATAATATTTAAAATTACACAAAAAATAAAAACAGAGACGTCAGTGTAAAATTAAGAAAATATATATATGACTTTTTTTTTTTTTTTTTTTTGAGACAGAGTCTTGCTCTTTCACCCAGGCTGGAGTGCAATGGCGCACTTTTGGCTCCCCACAACCTCTGCCTCCCGGGTTCAAGCGATTCTCCTGCCGCAGCCTCCCAAGTAGCTGGGATTACAGCTGCGCGCCACTATGCCCGGCTAATTTTTGTATTTTTTTTTAAAAAAAAGACATTTATTCAACGTCACGATCAGACTATTACATTTAGCAATCAACAGCATGGGTGCAAAAAAAAAAAGAAAAAGAAAAAATCTACATTAAAACCCTTTGTTGGAATGCTTTACACTTTCCACAGAACAGAAACTAAAATAACCTGTTATACAATTAGTCACAAATACAGTCTTCGATGTTTTTGCCCATACACATGAGTATTTGTCTAAATCATGTCTTCTTTGTAGCAGCTAGGCCCTGCCACCACTGTGCTTGGCTGAGTTCACAAATCTGTTGTAACCTGTAGCTTCCCTGTCACTTCTCTGGCTCTCCTCTCCTGCTAAGCTTTGTTTCCT
>CAUYLG010027793.1:0-33023 GCA_963573385.1 Cacajao melanocephalus | reverse complement strand
AACAGATGCTGGAGAGGATGTGGAGAAATAGGAACACTTTTACACTGTTGGTGGGAGTGTAAATTAGTTCAACCATTGTGGAAGACAGTGTGGCGATTCCTCAAGGACCTAGAAATAGAAATTCCATTTGACCCAGAAATCTCATAACTGGGCATATATCTAAAGGATTATAAATCATTCTATTGTAAGGACACATGCACACGAATGTTCACTGCAGCACTGTTTACAATAGCAAAGACCTGGAACCAACCCAAATGCCCATCGATGATAGACTGGACAGGGAAAATGTGGTGCATATACACCATGGAATACTGTGCAGCCATAAAAAATGATGAGTTCGTGTCCTTTGTAGGGACATGGATGAACCTGGAAACCGTTATTCTCAGCAAACTGACACAAGAACAGAAAAACAAACACTGCATGTTCTCACTCATAGGCGGGTGTTGAACAATGAGAACACATGGACACACGGAGGGGAGCATCACACACTAGGGTCTGTCAGGGGTAATAGGGGAGGGACAGTGGAGGGTGGGGAGTTGGGAAGAGATAGCATGGGGAGAAATGCCAGATATAGGTGATAGGGAGGAAGGCAGCAAATCACACTGCCATGTGTGTACCTATGCAACAATCTTGCATGTTCTTCACATGTACCCCAAAACCTAAAATGCAATAAAAAATAATTGCTGGGTCATGTGGTAATTTTACATCGTACCACTGGACTCCAGGCTGGAATCCGAGTCGTACCACTGGGTCATATGGTAATTTTAGGTTTCACCTTGTGAGGAACTTAGGATTCTTTTCTCAAACCCATAATTTGTCAACTCTATTTCAGAGAAGATCCTGCCTGCATGCAGCCAAAATTAATCCAAATGTGTCTTATGATGCAGATGATATCTACATTGTCTTTACACTCCTTAGTGTTCTCTGGTGCTCCCTGGTATCTAGGCTACTTCCTGGTAGTTTGAGTTAGGACACTGGATACTGAAGAATAATATCAACTTGTATCATGACAAACTCATATATATTACTCTAGCCTGTGCTGCTGTGAGATCCCTGAAAGAGGGGGTGCTTCCTTGGCATCATGCTTAGGGAGCCTCCACTCTGACCCTCCTATGCCTATACTTCCCTTATGGGAGCAAGAAAATTCTGAGGGATGAAGAAGATGAGCACCCCTAGAGCGCGTGCCTCTCCTATACTCCACTCCAGGTAGCTAGGACACAGAAATTCTCCTCCCAAACAGCCCTGAGCCTGCCTCCAGGGCCTACATGAGCCTCATCCCTGGGCGTATTCTCCCAATGGTGGACCATGACACTGGCATATATACCCCTAGACCTTGGTGGTAGTCAAGGGACCGGTTTAACCTGCAGGCTAGGGTCTCTGCAGGTAAGAGTCCTCATGTGAGTATAGAGCCTACGTAGGAGTGGGAAGAGAAGAGGGGGTAGTCTTAGTATTGGGAAGAGAAGAGTGGGTAGTGTTGGTGCTCCCTTCACTGCCACATTCTGTCCCTCCTAGGAACTTGAGAATTCTCTGTTTGAAACTGGCCTTCTGCAGTGCTGTGGGTGTTGCTTCATTTTACCACAATTCTCAAGAGTCATTTGCCTGGGGCACATCTTTAAGGAGTATAAGTGCTTTTCCTGTTAGGTCCTATTCTCACAAAATCCTCCTGATTACCAATGTTCATATTATTACTAGAAGAAAGGGCAGCATCATGTTGTCAGATGGTAGCACTGCCAAGAAGAGACTCATGTCTCTGCCTCCTCCTTCAGTGAGGTAGCCATTTGATAGCATTTTGCATCCTCCCTGCCCAAGCACATAGGCCTTAAATCACAAGTTCCCTTGAATTGTAGCCCCAGTGCTATTTTTCAGTGACTGGTGGATAAGTTGGACCATTCTGCCTTGTTTTCCAAAAAACAATTTATTTTTCTTATTTGCATACAACTGGAAGTCCCGCTCTAGCTATTATAAAATTAGAACTTTGCCCTGATAAATTTTAAGCTAATATTTAACATTTGGTAAAAAGATGTGGGACAGAAGAGGACTTAGTTTGTTCTTTAATATTCTAGAGTCTCCTCTCTATTATTATCGGTACTCCCACTTAAGGTTACTGAAGTCACAGAAAACTTTTGGCCATTTGTAGATAAGTTTCCATTACACATTCAGCCCAAACTCATGGACTTGTGAATTTGTCAATGTAAAATAATATTCCCTTTGACCTACTCAGGACTCTTACTGAGCACATGCTCTTCCCCTGTGACCTATAGGAGTAACAGAGTTCCTTGGTTGGTGAAGAGATGACTTCCTCACAAATCAGCTGAGTCTGTGTGAGTCCTTCATGATACCTGAACCTAACTAGCCTAAGCTGGCCTTAAATGATTCTCTGTCCCTGTCCCTGACACTTTTTTTTTTTTGAGACAAAATTTCACTCTTGTTACCTAGGCTGGAGTGCAATGCTGCCATCTCAGCTCACTTCAACCTCCACTTCCCAGGTTCAAGTGATCCTCCTGTCTCAGCCTCCCAAGTAGCTAGGATTCAGGCACCTGCCACTACACCCAGCTAATTTTTGTATTTTTGGTAAAGATGAGGTTTCACCATGTTTGCCAGGCTGGTCTCAAACTCCTGTCCTCAGGTGATCCACCCGCCTTGGCCTCCCAAAGTGCTGGAATTACAGGTGTGAGCCACTGCACCTGGCCATCCCTGACACTTTCAAAAAGAAATTTTGAATGAATGTTATTAATGCCAAAATCATATGTCTCATAAAAAAGGTCAAATGCAAAATAAATCACTTCATTTACTTATTCATCTTCCATGTGTTCAGCTCAAGCCCTGTGCTAGGATATAGGGATCTAGAGATGAATGACATGAGTGTGTGCTATAGACTCATAGGCTGCCCAAACTAGGAGGGCTCTTTAAGATTATGTCATCTAGGGCCGGGCATGATGGGTTACACCTGTAATCCCAGCACTTTGGGAGACCGAGGCAGGTGATCACTTGAGATCAGTTCAAGACCAGCCTTGCCAACATGGCGAAACCCCATCCCTCTACTAAAAATACAAAAAATTAGCAGGGTGTGGTGGCTCATGCCTATAATCCCAGCTACTTGGGAGGCTAAGGCCGGATAATCTCTTGAACCTGGGAGGCAGAGGTTGCTGTTAGCTGAGATCATGCCATTGCACTCCAGCCTGGGTGACAGGATGACAGAGCAAGACTCCATCTAAAAAAAAAAAAAAAGATTATGTTACCTTACAGATAAGAGGACTGCTACTGATATTCTGGGCCAAGAGAAAACAGATCAGCTCTCTTTTTTTTGTTTTTTGTTTTTTGTTTGAGACAGAGTATCTTCGTCTGTTGCCAGGCAGTTGCCATGAGCGATGATTGCACAACTGCACTCCAGTCTGGGTGACAGAGAGAGACTTTGTTTCAAAAAACAAAAACAAAAAACGCCGATGTCTTGACATGTATGTACATTGTAAAAATAATAACCACAATCAAGCTAATGAACATATCCATCACCTCACATAGTTAACAACATTAGCATGTCATTTATTTTGACTATGACTGAGGCTCAACACTGCTGGGAGTGGTCTTCCAGATGAGGCATGAACTGGATTAGTGAGGCATTGTGGGTACTAGTGCCCATGGTGGAAGTGACAGGCAGAAGATAATTCAGGCCAGCACCAAGGGAAACATAGAGCAGAGCTTGGCACGTGTTAAGAATTTGTCTGAGGCATGTTTGAGAGAGCACTGCTATCAGGGCAGTAAATAGTTTCATTCAAACAGCCAAATGGTTGTCCAATAAGTGTAGATGTATTCCTAAACATAGAGAAATAGTAATTGTAAGGCCATTATCATTCACATGCTTTGGGCTGTTTTGAATCTCTTGCTCTCTTTACCTGCGTTGTCTAAGATACAGTATTTGTTGGTGTGCCTTGCTCACAGAACAGCTGAGAAACACTTTTCTAGTGAAACCTGCTTCTGCTTGCTGATGAACTATTACTGAAATCCTGTGGAAAATGTTAGGAGTAAATTCACAAAAGAGACAGGTGCTATCTAGCTGGGATAATTAGGAAAGGTTTCATAGACAGGTTGGAAGAGATGGACTTAGCAAAGACCATGTGAAAAAAGATTTGGAGTTTTAATCAACAGTGAGACCATAAATTAAATATCTTCTTTAAAACTTTATCAATACCTCCTTTGTGTGGGAAACTAGCTAGATGCTGGAGATAGGGAGCTCCATCAGACTTTTGCCATGCTCTGAAGTTTAGTTGGGGAAGATATGCTAATAGACAGCTGTTACAGATGTGAAACTAACTACCCATTTGGCACCTGAAAGCAATTTGGAGGGCCTGGAGCATGGGGCTCAAGCAGCCTGCAGTAAGAATTGAGGCTGAGGCCATGAGCAGAGATCTTCTCATTGAGGGCTTTGTCAAACATTTTAAACAGTTTGTGCTTGATCATATATGAATCAGGAATGCAAAATGTGCCGGGTGTGGTAGCTCGCACATGTAATCCCAGCACTTTAGGAGGCCAAGGCAGGCGAATCACAAGGTCAGGAGATCGAGATCATCCTGGCCAGTTTGGTGAAACCCAGTCTCTAGTAAAATACAAAAAACTAACTGGGCAGGGTGATGCACACCTGTAGTTCCAGCTAGTCAGGAGGCTGAGGCAGGGGAATCGCTTGAACCTGGGAGGCAGAAATTGCAGTGAGCTGAGATTGCGCCACTGCACTCCAGCCTGGCAAAAGAGTGAGACTCCGTCTAAAATAAAAAAAAGAATGCAAGGAGTGATTGCCAAGAATTTACCATATTTTCACCATTTAAATATGCCATTGATTGCAGTTTGCATCATTGATCCAAAATGATCTTTGTTGGAAAACATGAAGTGTTACACATCAAATAGATGCAGTTATTTCTCCCTTTCAGATATGTTAAAATGTAAAAAAATAATGATCCTCAACATTGAAGAAATATAATTTTAATGTTAGGCTGTATTAATTGAAGTTTAGGGTCTGCAAGGATGGAAATGTTACTTGCACTGCCGATCACAGTGAACCTATGTGCATTTATGGTTCATTTTAAAAGAAATATCTAGGCTGGGTGTGGTGGCTCAGGCCTATAATTCCAGCACTTTGGGAGGCTGAGGTGGGAAAATCACTTGAGGCCAGAAGTTTGAGGCTTCAGTGAGCTAGGATTGCACCACTGCATTCCAGCCTGGATGATAGAGTGAGAGTCTGTCTCTAAGTAAGTAAGTAAGTAAATAAATAAACATCTATACAAACTAAGTGCAGTGGAAGAAAAATGACTAGGCTAGAGAATGACTCCACCATTCCCTATGCAAAAAAAAAAAAAAAAATGCAGGAATCATGTGTGCTTTTGTAGTACTCCACACTTCATCTATCCCTGGAACTTTCTTCCCACGCTCCAGTCAAGGATTTATCTGTCTTCCTCACTAGACACTTAAGTTTCATGAGGCAGGGAGTACTGTTCCCTACCGTATCCCTAGCACTAGCACAATGCTTGTCTTACATTTGACACTTAATCTATGTTGAATTAGGCCGGGCGCGATGGCTCATGCCTGTAATCCCAGCACTTTGGGAGGCCCAGGCAGGCGGATCACCTGAGGTTGGGAATTTGAGACCAGCCTGACCAACATGGAGAAACCCCGTCTCTACTAAAAATACAAAATTACCAGGGTGTGGTGGTGCGTGCCTGTCATCCCAGCTACTTGGGAGGCTGAGGCAGGAGAATCGCTTGAACCTGGGAGGTGGAGGTTGCGGTGAGCTGAGATCACGCCATTGCACTACAGCCTGGGCAACAAAAGCGAAACTCCGTTTCAAAAAAAACCCCATATATGTTGAATGAATGAATGAGTGAAAGAGAGGCTAAGGGTTGGTGCTGGAGGTGGGGAGAGAGATTTGTTAAATCTTGGGAAGCATAGTATGTGGAACTGGTAACATGCTTGTTCCCATATAGTTGCCTTCGTAAAATGAGGCCCAGTGGGAAACAGAACTCTTATCCCTTCTAGTTGCCCCAAACTACAAAATAAGTAGTTTATGTACTGTAGCAATGTAACCTTATTTGGGGCAATCTGATGATTACTATAGTCAGTCTTTCCTGAAACTATTGCACATATACACATACAAGCAAAGCCTGAAGAAAATATCAAGGGGTTCAATCAACCTTCCACAGCCCACTTGTGGACCTCAGGTAAGAACCTCAATTCTAGCACTTTGCAGTTAACAAAGCACTTCCACATTATCTGAGCAGTAGCAACACTGTGGAGACGGCAAGGCCATGCTATGGAACTCATCGTTCAGGTGAAGAAAATGAGGCTGAGAGAAGCGAAGTCATTTGCCCAGGGTCACATAGCTAATAAATACTGAAGCTAGGATGTCAGGCCAGGTGTGTCTGACTCCACATTCCAGAGGTTCCACAGTGCACCACTGTGAGTTTGGTGTCCCAAGTGCTCAAACAGGCTGTGTTACCTCTTGGCAGGCATATCGAGGTGACATGAACATTAAAAGGGTGGATGTGAAATACTTCATAAATGCATAAAATGCTTTACAAATCACACAGTGCTGGATGTACGCATACTTATCATCAGAGAAGCTATGGGGCATAGTGGGGAAGGAGAAAGACTAACCATTGAATCCTGTTTTGGGCATTTAGCAGATGTGTGACCTTGGGCACGTTATTTAACTTCTTTATGTCTCAGCTTCTTTATCTGTAAAATAGGAGTAATAATAATAATACTTACCTTATGTGTTAGTGAGTGGCTCAAATGAGATAATATGTACGCAGCGCCTAATACAGTACCTTGAAATTGGTAAGAACTCAATAAACTTTAACTGTTCTCAATAAGTGACATCTAGCATGGAAGTCATTATGATTATTATTGGAAGTAATTTTAATTTTAATAATTCCATTACTCTCTAAGGAGGGACTCCTATCCCTCATGATCAGTGCCCTAAAGAACTTTTTCTGTACCTTTATAAATCCAAGTTGTGATGGTATATGGAGATGCTGCTTTAACTCATGCCACAATGTACACTAGCCTATTCAGATTTTGTTTTTTCTTTTAAGAGCAAAAAAGATCAGGTTGGCTGGGCACAGTGGGTCACACCTGTAATCTCAGCATTTTGGGAGGCTGAGGCAGGCAGATGATGAGTTCAGGAGTTCAAGACCATCCCGGCCAACATCATGAAACCCCGTCTCTACTAAAAATACAAAAATTAGCTGGGCATGGTGGCATGCACCTGGAGGCCCTGCTATTTGGGAGGCTGAGGCAGGAGAATCCCTTGAACCCGGGAGGCGGAGGTTGCAGTGAGCCGAAATTGTGCAATTGCACTCAAGCCTAGGCAACAAAGTGAGACTCCATCAAAAAAAAAAAAAAATCAGGTAAAAAAATAGTGAAAATACTGGCCATAATTTTTATCATTTTAGTGGACAAAGAAACTTACCTTTGGTATTTGTAGTTTGACAATAAAATAATATACCTGTAATTTGCCTACTTTAAAGCAGCCTCAAGAAAGGGAAAGCAGACAATTTAGCATTCCCTTTAAAAGAGGCCAAGGTAGGCAGATCGTCATGTCAGGAGTTTGAGACCAGTGGGCCAATATGATGAAACCCCATCTATACTAAAAATACAAAATTAGCCGAGCATGATGGTGCCTGTAGTCCCAGCTACTCGGAGGGCTGAGGCAGAAGAATCGCTTGAACCTGGGAGGTGGAGGTTTCAGTGAACCGAGATCGTGCCACTGCATTCCGGTCTGGGTGACAGAGCAAGACTGCATCTCAAAAACAAAACAAACAACAACAACAACAAAACAAAGTAGGCATTTAGCAGGCGTGGTGGTGCATGACTGTAGTCCCAGGTACTTGGGATGCTGAGCTAGGAGAATCGCTTGAACCTGGGAGGCGGAGATGGCAGTGAACCGAGATGGCGCCGCTGAACTCCTGCCTGTGAAACAGAACGAGACTCTAACTCAAAAAAAAACAAAAAACAAAAAAAGTAGGCATTTACGCATTAGGCATGGTGGCATGTGCCTGTAATCCCATGTAATTCCAGTGCTTTGGGAAGATCCCTTGAACCTAGGAGTTCCAAGGCTGCAGTGAGCTGTGATCAGGCCACTGCACTCCAGCCTCTGATCGGGCAGCAGAGTGAGACCCTGCTTAAGGAAAAAAAGAAAAAGTAGACTTTCCATCAAATTGACTAAATTTGAAATATCTATAGAAGGCATGGAGGTATCCATAGCATAAGTCAAGAATTCTCCATTTTAGAATGCTGGGCATCGGGTAGATAAAGAATGAGGTAACAGCTACTGTGCTGAGAATTATGCAAAGCCAGTACTGACAACTTCTGACATCCTACAGTAAAATAGAAGCAGTATTCAATTTTCCTATGTTGCCACTAATATCTGTGAATTATCAGTTTTGGCAAATAGTTGTTCAATTAGGAAGACAGTTGATAAATACTTCTCTTTTATATTTGAATGGCAGATAGAATTTACACTGAAAGTGGCACAACGATGTTTTGATAAAATGATGTTAGGAGGATTTCTCCCAGTTAAATTTTTCTAAGCTTTTTTCCTTTCCTCCCAATAAAAGCAGCTGGAATGTAGACTGGTTATGTGTCATAGCTTTAATTTCAGCCTACTCTATATGTTTTTGTACACTATTGGATCGTCAATTTCAGCAAATATAATGGCAAATTCCATTTGGCTTAAGTTTGAACTATCTTTACTTTTATAGGATTTGAGAACAATTCTTTTAGGCTTTGATAATGTAAACTACCAACCAAGATGCCAAATTTATCATTTGATGCTTTATATTTTTCCTTCCAAAATGCAAAACTTTTTTAGATTTTCAAACATTCTATGGCTCTTGTAAGGGAGATCATCAGATGCAGAAAATTAAATCACGTTTTTATAGAAGAAAAAACATCGAGGGGAGACTTAGAACGTCACAAGGGCTGGCAATTAAAATTGTCACATAGATTTTATCTTTGCATTTAAAGTGAAGAGTTGAGGCAACTATCTAAGAGGGAGGAAAGTCTCATATTTACATAAATTATTTGGTTTAAAGGCTTGCTTACTTCCCTCCTTGAATGTCGTGAACAGGGGCTTCCTTTGGTCAAGGCCAAGTTTGCATTTGCTGAGCTATAAAGGGAAGTAAGTACTCAGCTATGGTCTTTCTATTCAGTGTCCTTCCTAGCTTTATTGCAATATTTCATCTATATAATAGGAATATCAGCAAAGCTCAAAATAACTGGCTGTATTCCTTGGAAATGCAGTTAGCAGATGTATACTATTATAAAGCAAGCTATACAAGTGATGCCTTAAAATGTAGGGTGCTAATCTTTCTGTTTGTTTTGATTCTATTCCCCATCACACAAAAGAGGGAAGATATTTGGCATTAAAAGTATCTGACTTTGGCCTATGTTTGAATAATCCTTGAGGCATTATTGTTTAGGGGGACTGCCCTTTGATTCTTCTCTATTACTCCCATTTTCCAAATGGGGTTTGGTTTGTTTGTTTTTTGCATCACAAAAGAAAGTGAAAGTGTTGGAAATTAGTAAGGATTAACATATACACTTCTTCCTGCCATTTCTTATGCCTGGTTGCCAAAGCTCTGCACTGAATAAAACAGAAAAATGTTGTCAAAAAGATACAAACGTTGAAGTTTGTAATATAATATAGAGTCTATATTACACAGAATAAGGCAGTCACTTTTGGAAGAGAGCTATCAGCTCAGGTAGGCTTAGGAGGTATTTCCTCATGTTATTTTAATATGAAATAGTGTGAGTGACTATTTAGAATAGAGGAGGGACTGCCACTGAGGAGATTCCAGTACTACAAACAGAGACACTCTGCTATTGTTGTTTGCAATTATTTATTTTTACAGGGGATTGTACTTTTTCAATATGATGATGAATGATGTTTTAGAAATGTATTGATTGAGCGTATTAAAAATAAGATCCTCTATTTTTGCATGAAGTAACAGTTGAAAAGATGAGTACTCATTGATGAATGGGCCCCATGCTTGTTGAGTAGAATAGCGTGTTGTTACCTATACCTATTTAATTTTTCTGTTTCTGTTGCAATCATTAAGAGCACAATCATCAACTTATTCTTTCTTCTTTCTTCCTTTTTAAAATTTGGTCTATCATGGATTTGTTCTTTATCAAGATACCAAAACTCTGTTGAGTGACGAGGATAAGTCTTCTTGTACCACATTCCTTTAGAAGAATGTAGATAGAGACTTAAATGCTGATTTCCTTTCTCTTCTATTTGCAGAGAGAGAAGTAGTGTTGATTACTTTGGTCCTATAGCTGGGAATCTTGTGGTCTGCTGTGTCATTCATTCTGGGAATTCAGTTTAATTCACTTCATTTTCATATCAAGCAATTTGGGAGAGTGCTGGGCTATGCCGCAAACAGCTCTGACACCTGAGAGGTGAGGGAATCAGAGTCCAGTAGTTACCTGCCTCCTCTTCTGACTTCCCAAATGGAGTCTTTGAACAATAGTGCCTTTTCCCATCCCAGATGCAAAAACAAAAAAAGCAAGACAATAAAAGTAAACAACAACAACAAACCTGCTTGCCACTTGCTGAGAGAAGACGTTTCCCACTCTTCAGGGAGAGGGCTAGATTTGGTGGTTGGTGGTGTGGGGTGGGGGTTGTCCTTAGTCCGAGACCACCCAAGCATTCTTAGTTTTGGGACTCAGCCTAGGATCTGGATAAGGAGGAGGAAAATGTCGAAGAAATGCTGTGAGGAATTTGTGACTATCAGCTTGCACTCACTTAGGCTTTTCCCATGGCAGTGGATTTGATTCTGGCAGAGCTCTCAGTCACTTGCTTTTGGAAGAAAACAGCATGAAGGAGTGGAAAGAGCCTGGAATTTGGAGTCACTGGGCCAGCACCTGAGCCCCTGCTGTGTGACTTAAGCAAGTCATTGCATCTCTCTGAGCCCTACCAACTTTAAAGGATATGGTGAATGTCTAATCCAACGGAGAAACTTCAAAGCACTTTCTAAAACCACAAAACATGAAATCAATGTTGCTTATTTGTGTGAGAGCTCAGGAGTAGAAATGCAGATTTGAGCCATCAATAGAAATGCGAGAATGAAAGCCTGAGAGAAGTCTTATGAGATTTTTCTGACAATTCACCTCTTGGAAATGATCAGATGCTGTAAACCCAGTTTTTCTCATATCAGTTTTGCTTCTCCTGTTGTTGACTTTTCTTAACAATCTTTCCCCCTTGACAGTGAATTTCAGACCTTCCCACAAAGCCACAAGCTTGGCAGAGAGACTTCTCCCAGTTTCAGTTACATGTATCTGTTCAAAAAGAGACTTTTGCTGATAAGCTTTGCCACGCCATCCATTTATTTTATGGGACATCTCTTCCTAAGCCTCCAAAGTTAAGCTGAGAGACCAGCTAGTTTAGCTGGCCTCTTTTCCCCAGCACCTGAGAGGACTCACCCAGCACTGTGTGGCACCCAGCAGTTGGAAAGGAGGTAGAGAGTAGGGGGTAGAGAGTAGGGGTACAGCCCCTTGCTGTCTAGGTGGGGAAGAAGAATAAGATGAGAATGGAGATTTAAAAATTTTTTCCAAAGCTCTAAGCTTTAGATATTGGCTCTTCCTTACTTGAGAAGTAAATCCTACAAATGTTAGTAATTCAGAGGGTTTAATAAATGATTGGAGGGAGGGTCAGGGTAGGAGGCACTGAAAATTATGAACTACAGCTAGATTAAATTATCTACAATGCGTAACTCGAAACAGTCATTTCACCTCAAGCAAAGGCTTTCGTCACAAAGCATACAATGATTTGTTTTGTTATTTTAATGACAGCTTTCAGGACACATCATAAATCCATAATGTAAATGAAGTAAAATTGCCAAGCAGGGAGAGCCTCCCATACAACAAAACAAACGAAACCTGGAACATACTAGTGAATGGTAATAAAAGCTATAGCTATAAGTATAGATACATATAAATACATTAAGAGGAATAGCCGCTTTATTCCCTGTCATTTTTGCATACTATGAAGATTCAAAGTGTTATTATTTGATAGGTGTTATTATTTAGAGGCAGGTGTTAGACATGCAATTATCATAAAGACTCTATGCGGAGGATGACCACATGAAACAAATTTATCCTTATTCTAATATAGTTCACAGAGTTTTTTTCTGATAAATTACACTACACTTTATGGAAATGTAACATCTTGTATGAATGGAAGGGATAAGCCTGGTTGCATGCTAATAAGGGAGACAAAGTAGCCTCACTCTTATTTGCAACTGGCCCAGACCTTTCCATTAGCAAATTAAAATCTGTTCAAATTTATTTACTAATATATTAGGAGAAGCTTCTGGCTAACCCCTTGACCTATATTATAGAGCAAACAACTGTAGCAGTGAAAATAATTAATAGCATGTAATGCACCTCCTGTTTATTTCTTCTTCATGCCCAGGGGTCAGCTGTATGGTGGATTTGCCATCTGCATTTGGTTACAAGGGTATATTTACTTAAAAATTATCAATTATAGTTTTAAATGGCTTTCCTTAATTGTGGTCTTCTTATTCAAGTGTGATAAATATATATGTGCTTTGTGTTTACTTGTATATTATATCACCTGCTCCTGAATTCTGGGAGGAGCCTATTCATTTGAAAATAATGTCTCCTGAAGTCTGTTAGGTTGTTTGTGTTTACTGCATTATCACAAGAGCCATGGCTTTGTTCATCCTCATTATACCAATACTGAAACGATTAGTGTTCCATCTCTGTAGCTAGGAGAAACCTCTCAATTATCTTGCACATCCTTGTAAGGGAGGTTGGGTTGCTAATGGACCTGAAATTTGCAATATGAAATTCGATCAGCCAGGCTATGCAGGAGTAGATGAGGGGACTGGGCTTTGCTGACCTCTGCTGTCTACTTTAAAAGGCAGTGATTTTTTTTTTCTCAAGGCAGAGTTGTTTTGAGGCATTTTTGAATGTGTCATTCTATGGAATAGATGATCATAATTTTGTGCAATGGAAGTGAAAAAGTTCTGTTGGGATAGCAGGTATACATATAGTATATATAGTACCAGAAGAACATGGTCTATGCCTGTCTTGTCCAAGAGCTAAGCCTGTGCATCTTTCACAGATATAATTAATAATTGGAAGCCAGGCATTTTCACACATGCTGTGATATCCCTTTGTTGCAATTTTTCAAAATCTTTGTAATAAATTCTCAAGTATTCCAGTGGTTCAGAATAATATCTGTTGTTGCATGGCTTTATGCTAAGAAGGTCTTCCAGGTAAAAGTAAGGCTCAAAGAGAAGGAGTGGAAATGGAATTATAAATTATGGAATTGGTTTGGGGTACAGAAGTGCAGAGGAGCTGGGTGAAAGGGAGACAAGGAACTTCCTCAGGAGAGGTGTGGTTTTTGTTTTTTGTTTTTGTTTTTCTGGCTCAAGTCTACCTGCTTGTGAACTTCAGAAGCAATCATAAATTGGGGTGATGAGCAGTCAAGACAGATTGTTGGATGAACTATCTGAGCATCCATTATGCCAGCATCCCCACATTTCTTTTTCTTTTCTCTTCTTTTTCTTTCTTTCTTTTTTCTTTTTTTTTTTTTTTTTTTTTTTTTTTAGATTGAGTCTCGCTCTGTCACCCAGGCTGGAGTACAGTGGTGTGATCTCGGCTCACTGCAGTCTCGCCTTCCGGGTTCCAGTGATTCTTCTGCCTCAACCTTCGAAATTGCTGGGACTACAGGCACGCGCCACTATGCCCGGCTAATTTTTGTATTTATAGTAGAGACAGTTTCACCATGTTGGCCAGGATGGTCTCGATCTCATGACCTCGTGATCTGCCCGCCTTGGCCTTCCAAAGTGTTGGAATTACAGGCGTGAGCCACAGCACCCGGCCATATCCTCACATTTGTACACACCAAAAAGTAGGGCCAAGAAGGGTTATTATATTCCTTGGCTACTCCAGCATAATCCTGCAAGGATAGTTGTGGCTCTATTTCCTGTTTCTTTCTTACCCAGGCTAGGCAGATGCCTTGAATCATAGCAGTCCTTTCTATTTGTGTGATACTCTAGGATTGCACATCTCTTAAATAACCTGTGAGGTAGAGGAAGTGGTTTTTCCCTGTTTTGCAGATGAGCAAACATGTGTGGAAATTAAATGATATGATAAAAGTCACTAAATGATACATGAGAATTGTTAAATAGAACCAAAACCCAGAACTTCAGAGACCTCAGAAAGGCATTTATCTCTGGAAGGATTCTGAAGTAAGAAATTCTCATGAAATATGCATCATGCACAACACCACCTCTTTCCTTGAAATGCTCATCCCTTCCTTGCTTTCTTCCCTCCTACCCCTGTCTCTACATTCCTGTCCAGTGCCTTTCCTTTTCTTCCCTGCTTCTCCTGCAGCCACTGCTAACTCTTCCTTTGACTCTATACAAAGCTCAAGGAGCCATGTCATGCCCCTTCCAGGTTGGAACCCATACTCCTCTTCTGAAGAAAAATTAAGACTTGTTATCCTAGGAGAAATGAATGTTTTGGTAATTAGAGTAAATTGCTGTGTTGATGCCATAAGTGAGACTACTTTGGCCTGTAAGATTTTTCGCAAATGGCTGTCAGCTTCCTTTTTATGGATAGGATTATGGTCTCTACTGAGAGGCAGCATAGGACTGTAGACTCATATGCGGCTGTTCCTTGACAGGTTGCAATCGGTCTTTTGATTTTGCTGACTGTGTGCTTTCTCTGCAGTAATAAACTGAAGCATTGTCCATAGTTCAGTTATTATTACCCTAGGGGCTATAGCAGGCGTTTACTGTGGACTAAATAATAACATCTCAGGAACATAAACACATTGTAGTTTTGAAAAAAAAATACATAAATACTATGTTTAAATAAATATAAATTGATTTTAAAGCATTACTAAATGTATAGTAGCAATATATCAATAAAGAGTGTTTAATGGACAGATACAACTATCATGTGGAAGTCAATGAAAGATTTCAATGTTAAAATGATCTAATATTTATAAAAATTGAGAATCTATAGCAAAAAGAACGGAGCTGAAGCAGAGGACCCAGTTTCTAATTGTGGCTTAGTTATAAATTCTGGATCCATTATATACTGAGTGATTTAGAGCAAGTGAGTTATTCTTCAGTCCTGTATTTTCCCAGTCTAATAAAAAATAATCTGTTTTACTAAATATTTATTGAGATTCTATTGTACTGTTAAATATTGCAAATATATTTAGCGATATGCCACTCATCAGCCTTTCTAACATTCATCATGGCCCTGTGAGGTAGCTGTTAATATCTCTTCTTTACAGAAAATTAATTCATATTTTTATAAAAAAAAACTTAGGGACATAGAAGGAATATTTATTCTTTCCTATTAATATGCAGTTTTTCTTTTTTAAAGATCTTTATTTCATGTAAAATTCACTGTAGCATGCTGTTCAGATTTTAATTAACTTAAGTTTTCCAAATAATGTTGATTCTCCAATTACTATTTACTGAATCCTTTCGTCACTTATTTTAAATGGAAGCTTTATCACATACTGAATTTCCATATATAAAGTATCTACTTCTAGACTCTATTCTGGAACCAGGCACAGTGACTCATGCCTGTAATCCCAGCACTTTGGGAGGCTGAGGCCTTGAGTTCAGGAGTTCAAGATCAGCGTGGCCAATATGGTGAAACCCCATCTCTACCAAAAATACAAACATCAGCTGGATGTGGAAGTATGCACCTGTAATCCCAGCTACTCAGGAGGCTGAGGCAGGAGAATGGCTTGAACCTAGGAGGTAGAGGTTGCAGGGAGCCAAGATCGTGCCACTGCATTCCAGCCTGGGTGAAAGAGTGCGACTTTGTCTAAAAAAAAAAAAATCTATTCTAGTTCATTGATCTATCTACCTAGTCCTACACCATTTTGTTGTTATAATGACTGTAATTTAAAATGTTTTGATATTTTTGTAGAACATGTCTGTTTCTAATTTTTTGTTAATATTTTCTAGAGGCTAAAAAATCCAGGCCATTTTTGCTTTTTTTTTTCTAAATGTGTGATTCGATGGATATTTTCAAGTTTTGTTGGAAAAAAATCATTAGTTTAACATTAATTTGTAGAGAACAAACTTTTCCAGACCATGATCTATCTGTCCATTTATCCTCATCATCTTTCATTTCCTTCAGTAAAGTAACATAGTTGCATTCTTTCATGCAATTATTATTATTGCTATTGTGAATAGGTAGAGGTAGCTTTTGAATAATGGATAAACTTTGGATTTGAAAAACAAAAATAGCACAAAGACTTAGGAAGGAAAATAGACACACAGTGTCTAGGAGAAACTAAGGGTTAATAATTGTGTAGGCAAGCTACATGGGTGGCTCCTTATTATCTCCAGAATCAATTTTGCTTGCCTTACCTTTTTGATGGGGCTATTATGAAGGTACTTGAAACGTGTGAAATACATGAAAATTAGTCTTCCAGTCTGATGCAAAATAGGCAGAATTGTTGAGAACTATTTAAGTGTTAGATGAACACATTCTGACACCTTGTGGTCATTTAAGGGTATATGTGATATTGTAATTCCATTGGTTGACCTGAGAGAGTATGTGTTGTACACAGAATCATAATTAGAGTTAAAAGAGGATTTAGGGATGATCTAATCCAACTTTCTTGTTTTACACATGAGGAAAGTGAGGCCCCAAGAGTAAATGAACCCTGCCCAAGCTCACATCACCTCTTACTAAAGAGGTGAAATTAATTTTTCTAGCCTGTTATTTTTTTGTCTCTATCATGTTCAATTTGTAAAATTTTATAATTACAGAAAAAAGAATTTTAAAAGTTTTATAATTTTAGATCCCAGAAAATCATCTCTACTTAAAATTAAATCATTTATGTGGTGGGGAGTGGTGGAGGTGGTGTTTTCTTCAGATGGAAAGGAGGAGTAGGGCTGGTTTCTGAATGTTCTTAAAGCTGGCAAAAATAATGAACCCTGAAAGATTTAATCATTCTGACTCAGTGCAGTAGAGTTACACAAGTCTTTGGGCATCAGGAACCTAGAATGTTTTCCAAGACATTCACAGGGTTTTAATAGCCCAAGGAGGCCTGTATCTTCCAGGAATGGGTGTACCTGCCTCAGTACGCCTGCTGCTCTCAGTCCTTAGAAGTGTAGCCCCAGCCTTAATGTAGTAACGGATTCGGAGCATAGCAGCTGGATCTATTGGTTATTTTCACTCTCTGCTGATGAGGATCTGAAAGGTGCATTCTCATGACTGCAGTAGTCCTTCTATTGCTTTGCAAAGATCTACTTCTCCACTACAGTTTCAGGGAGCAGCTGCTCTATGGTTCCTGTGCACTTTTTTTCTGAGTAGATATCAGAAGAGAGAGATTACTGGGATGACCTACAACGCTACTCATTGTAGTTGGTCTTGGGGCCAGAACGGGTCCTCGTCCTCTCCCTCTTCCACTATCCATTCTAAATTCACCTCTTCCTCAACTATCTCCTCAGCAGGTCTTGCTGACTTACCTGGTGGTGTGACCTAAACCTTCATTCTTGAGTGGTCAGATACCTTGTCAGTCTGGAATTGCTGTATTCCCTATTCATTTAGAATTGGGCAAGGGAATACCAAGAAGTACCCAGCTGGGGGATGCAGCATCATATTGAGGTCTTTAGTACTACATATACTACATTTCTCAGGATGACACCCCATCCTTTCAGAGTATTGCCTCCAAGCTAGTGCTTCAGCTGTGTCTCTAAAAAGACTGTCTGAGTCTGGCTTCTTTTGAATGGTGTGGTGTATAACATATCCAGTAGTTCCCACGGTCATGGCTCCACTCCCATATTCTTCTTACTGTGAATTCAGTGGTCTGGTTCCATGCTATACTGTGTGGAATTCCATGCCTGTGCATTCTGTAAGGCCCAGAATGGTGGTGCTGGCTGAGGCTTTGCTGGGGGAAAAGAAAATCTATTGCCAGGATATGTATCTATCCCTGTCAGTATGAATTGCTGCCCCATCCAGATAGGAGGGCCCAACTAAAGTCATTTCTGATGAATAGTATCATGTTGGGAGCCTAGAGTTGGTCTCTTTTGCTGACAGTTTGGACATTAAGAGGCAATAGCTAGTTTGGCCTTGACAAGTGGGAGTTCATGTTGCGGGGCCCATATGCAGCCTCCGTCTTTGCCAATGTGATTGTTCTATTCATGTGCCCATCTTAACAGTTCTAAACTGGCCAGTGAGAAAAGATAGCTATTACTAACTGGCCAAGTTATTTTTCTCCTTGATAACTGTGGCTTCATAGTAAGTTTTTAAATTAGGAAATATAAGTCCTCTAATTTTGTTCTTTTTCAAGATTGTTTTGCCTATTAGAGTTTGATTATATTTTTATGTAAATTTTAGGGTCAGTGTCTCAGTTTATGCAAAAAAAATTAAAAGTCTGTTGAGATTTTGATAGAGATTGCATTGAGTCAATTTGGGGACAATTTCCATTTAATAATATTGAGTCTCTTGATCCCCACACATAGAAAATTTCTCCATTTGTTTAAATCTTCTGTAATTTCTCTCAGCATTGTTTTATAGTTTTTCAATGCACATATCTTGCACTTGTACAAGGGTATATATTGAGTGTTTTTTCAAAATAATGAAAGGATACTGGATATTGTCAAATGTTTTTCCTATGTCTATTGATATGAGGATTTTTTCTTTATTCAACGAATATGGTGTATTACATTGACTGGTTTTTGTATTTTGAACCAACTTTGTGTTTCTGTGATAAACTCTATTGGCTATGTCCTTTTTGTGTGCTGCTAAATACTCACCAGAGTATTTTGTTGAGAATTTTGCATCTATATTGATAAATTATATTGGTCTGTAGTACCATTTTCTTATAATGCTTTTGATTTTGGTATCAGAGTAATACTGGCCTCATAGAGTATGTTAGGAAATATTCCCTCTTCCTCCACTTTTTGGAAGAGTTTGTGTATAATTGGTGTTAAGTCCTTTTCAAATGTTTGGTTCCCAAGTGGAGTTATTCGGATCTAGACTTCTTTTTGTGGGAGGTTTTAAAATTCCTAATTCAATCTCCTTACTGGCTATAGGTCAATTCAAATTTTCTATTTTTATTTTAGTCAATTCCAGTAGTTTGAAATTTTCTAGGAATTTTTACTTTTTAAATTTTTGAGACAGGGTCTCACTCTATCACCCAGGCTGGAGTGCAGTGGCACAATCTTGGCTCACTGCAACTCAGCCTTCCAGGCTCAGGCAATCCTCCCACCTCAGCCTCCCAAGTAGCTGGGACTACAGACACACATCACCATGCCTGGCTAATTTTTGTATTTTTTTGTAGAGACAGGTTTTTGCCATGTTGCCCAGACTGGTGTCTAACTGCTTGGCTCAAGTGATCCTCCTGCCTCAGCCATCCAAAATGCTGGGATTACAGGCATGAGCCACTGCCCCAACAATTTTTTCCTTTTTATTTGTTTTTTAATTTGTTTGTACACAGTTGTTCATAGTATTCCCTCATAATCCTTTTATTTATTTATTTATCTATTTTTATTTATTTTGAGATGGAGTTTTGCTCTGTTGCCTAGGCTGGAGTGCAGGGGTGCAATCTCAGCTCACTGCAACCCACTGCCTCCTGAGTTCAAGCGATTTTCCTGCCTCAGCCTCCAGAGGAACTCCTGACCTCAGGAGATCCACCCTCCTTGGCCTCCTAAAGTGCTGGGATTACAGGTGTGAGCCACTGTGCCCCGCCAATCCTTTTACTTTTTTTAAAAAATTATTTATTTATTTTTTGAGACAGAGTCTCACTCTGTCACCCAGGCTGGAGTAGAGTGGTAAGATCTTGGCCCACTACAACCTCTGCCTCCTGGGCTCAAGGGATCCTCCTACCTCAGCTGCCCAAGTAGCTAGGACCACAAGCATGTGTTACCACACCCAGCTAATTTTTATATTTTGTTGCAGAGACAGGGTTTCACCATATTGCCCAGGCTGGTCTTGAACTCCCGGGCTCAACTGATCCTCTGGTGTTGGCCTCCCAAACTGCTGAGATTAGAGGTGAGAGCCACTGAGCCCGACTTACTCTTTTAATTTTTGGAAGGTAAATGATGATGTCTCCTCTTTCATTCCTGACTGGTAATCCATGTGTTCTTTTTGACTAGGTTGGTTTTGCTAAAGGTTGTCAATTATTAGTCAATCATTTCAAAGAACCAATTTTGATTTAATTTATTGTATTTATTTTTCTCTTTCCAGTTCATTGATCTCCACTTTTATTTTCTTCCTACTGCATTCTCTGTGTTTAGTTTGCTGTTTTTCTAGTTTCTTAAGGTGATTTAGATTGATAACTTGAGATGTTTCCTTTTCTAACAAAGGTGCTCTAAACTATAGATTTCCCTCTAAGCATACTACATCCCATACATTTGCTGTGCTGTGTTTTTGTTCTTGTTCGATTCACAACATACCCAGTGTTCCTTTGTGATTTGTTATTTGACATTTGACCCATGAGCTATTTGTAAGTACATTAGTCATTTTCCACGTATTTGTCAATTTCTCAAATTTCCTTCTGTTATTGATTTCTTATTTAATTCCATTTTGGTTGGAGAACCTACTCTGTATAATTTCAGTCCTTTTAAACTTATTGAGATTTTCTGCATGACCTATCCTGGAGGATGTACCATGTGCACTTGAAATGTGTATTCTGCTGTTGGTGGATAGGGTGTTCTATAGATGTCAGGTTTAGTTTGCCTATAGTATTGTTCTAGTCTTCTATATCCTGGCTGATTTTATGTGCAGCAGTTAGTGAGAAGAGGATATTAAACTCTCTGACTATTACTGTTAAATTGTCCCTTTTTCCCTCCGATGCTGTCAGCTTTTTTTTTTTTTCATGTATTTTGGGATTCTGTTATTAGGTGCATATTTTTCATTGTTACAGCTTCCTGATGAATTGACATTTTATTATCATAAAATATTCCTCTTTGTCTCTAGTAATTTTTATATTAAATTTACTATAATAGAAAGTGTGTTTCTTGGCCGGTCGCAGTGGCTCACGCCTGTAATCCTAGCACTTTGGGCTGCCAAGGTGGGTGGATCACCTGAGGTCAGGAGTTCGAGACCATCCTGGCCAACCTGGTGAAACCCCATCTCTACTAAAAATACAAAAGTGAGCTGGGTGTGGTGGTGGGTGCCTGTAATCCCAGCTACTTGGGAGACTGAGGCAGGAGAATCACTTGAACCCGGGAGGTGGAGGTTGCAGTGAGCCGAGATCACGTCATTGAACTCCAGCCTGGGTGACAGAGCGAGACTCCGTCTCAAAAAGAAAAAGAAAAAAAAAAGAAAATGTATATTTCTCTATTGATATTTTTAATTGAATGAGTTATTATAATCATATTTTCATTAATTTTTAAGCAGTGTTTTCTTTAATTTTTTTATAAAAATATTTATAATCACTGGCTGGGCACAGTGGCTCATGCCTGTAATCCCAACACTTTGGGAGGCTGAGGCAGGTGGATCATGAAGTCAGGAGTTCGATACCAGCCTGGCCAACATGGCAAAACCCCATCTCTACTAAAAATGCAAAAATTAGCTGGGCATGGTGGTACGTGCCTGTAGTCCCAGCTACTTGAGAGGCTGAGGCACAAGAAATGCTTGAACCCAGGAGGCAGAGGTTGAGTGAGCTGAAATCATGCCACTGCACTCCAGCCTGGGCAACAGAGGGAGACTAGTCTCAAAAAAAATTATAATCATTGCTTTGAAGTTGTGTTCAACTTCTTGGCCTGTTTGATACATTTTCTATAGACTGCTTTTCTTCCTGTTTATGAGGCACTTTTCTCTGTTTCCTTTCTATGTTCTGTAAGATATTGATGAAAACTAGACAATTTATATGTAATACTGCAACAAATATGGATTCTCATCCTACTCTTCTTGGAGTATGTTTTGTTGCTTCTTCTTATTTTTTCAGTTTGTTTAGTAACTTGCCTGAACTAATTTTTTAAGAGATTATCTTCTGTGTAGTGTCTTTATTGTTTAAATTCTTGTTTTACAGTATTTTTAAGTTTGGCTCTCTAGGAACTGTGACTGGATCAATAAGCATAGTGGTCAGCCAGTGATTATTCAGAGGTTTTGCTTAAACAACTTAAGCCAATAAGGCTTCCGCCTTTGCAAATGGATATATGGGGATTGCTTTTGAAATTCAGACAGTTTACAAGTCGGCCCCAAGTTTTACTTTCTACTGGGTCTTTTCCTGTTTTCTCTGCCTATGTGTAAGATCTTATATTCAATCAGGCCTACCAGCAGATCTCTGGGATCTTCTCCTGTCTCTTCTAAGTACAAGCAGCCTTACACATTTGCAGAGCCTTCCAGAACACCAGAGATATCTGGTAGCTTGTCAAGGCCCGCTATGGCTGTCTTATTTTCCTGTTAAATTTCAGGCTGTTGGCCAGGTGTAGTGGCTCATGCCTGTAATCCCAGCACTTTGGGAGGCCGAGGCAGGCAGATCACCTGAGGTCGGGAGTTTGAGACCATCCTGACCAACATGGAGAAATCCCTTCTCTACTAAAAATACAAAATTAGCTGGGCATGGTGACGCATGCCTGTAATCCCAGCTACTCAGGAGGCTAAGGCAGGAGAATCACTTGAATCGGAGAGGCGGAGGTTGTGGTGAGCCAAGATTGTGCCATTGCACTCCAGCCTGGGCAACAAGAGCGAAACCCCGTCTCAAAAAAAAAAAAAAGAAAATTCGGACTGTTTTGTTGATCACCTCAAGCAGTATTGCAGCCTCAAACAGCTGCGACATTGGCCTTCTCTGCTTGACACTGAGAACCATTATTTTTGACAATGCTCCTGGATTTGAAGCTTTTTCTTCACTCCAGAATCTCCAAATCAAGTTAGTGCCCTCTGGCAGTAGAGCTTCTTCCTGGTTTCACAGCTTGCCTTGCTCTAGTAGAATGACTGTGATGGGAGCTGGGTGGTTGAGAGGTCAACACCAGGGACCCCCACTGTTCTTATCAAAGTTCAGTACTTTTTTTTATGTAAATGCTTTTCAATCTGTGGAATGCCTCTAGTCAATAGACAGAGTCCTGAAATAGCTGTTTTTGAAAACTTTTTCAGTTTCATCATTGCCTTTGAGGAGGGGATGCTGAGCTCCTCACTCTATCATTCCCACATTCCTGCTCCCTCCCACAGTTCCTTTATTTCTACTTCTGCCGTCTGCTAGGACAACTCAAGTATTTCCTCACTGGTCAATATTGGCCATGGCTTTTTCCAGGCTTCTGAGCTACTTCTGGTAACATATATGCCTGCACTCATGAGGTTCTTGTTGGTGTTAAATGTCATGTTGAGAAAGTGCTCCCTGGTCAATAAACTCTTGATTATATAATTTTACACTCCAGATCCCCAGAAGAGTCTCAATATCCAATCCCAGGCACACTCACATGGATCCCCTGGATTCTGCAGATACACACAGGCTAATTTTTGCAGTTCATTGTCTAGCCAAGTTGTTTGCTTATCAGGCCCAGTGCATCCTCATCTGGGTGATGCTGGGATTTTTAACCTTTGTTATTGGTCTGGCAGTTAGGAGAGAAGGTGAAGGCAGTTCCTTTTTTTTTTTTTTTTTTTTTTTTTTTTTGAGATGGAGTCTCACTCTGTAGCCCAGGCTGGAGTGCAGTGACACAATCTCGGCTCACTGCAACCTCTGCCTCCTGGGTCCCAGTTCAAGCAATTCTCGTGCCTCAGCCTCCAGAGTAGATCGGATTACAGGCACACACCACCGTGGCCAGCTAATTTTTTTGTATCTTTAATAGAGACGGGGTTTTACTGTGTTGGTCAGGCTGGTCTTGAACTCCTGACCTCATGATCTGCTCACCTTGGCCTCCCAAAGTGCTGGGATTACAAGCGTGAGCCACCGCGCCTGGCCAAGGCAGTTCTTTAGTGGGCATCTGTTTTCTTGCAAGGGAGAAGCCTTTGCAGCACCTCCTAAGCACAACCGAAGCACTGGCACTTATTAAGGAAGGGGGGGCTAGCTCCACAATCCCAGAGTGTTCAAGGTGTGTGTGTGATTGTGGGCAGTGGTGATGGAGAGGACTGCAGAGTCAACATCTTCTCGGATTTTATTTAGATGTTGTCGTTGCAAGGTTCAATGTACCAGGCTTCCTTTCCCAGGGTCCTAGCATTCCCATAGCTGATTTTGTCTTGGCTGATCATTCAAGTATCTTTGAGTCAGGGACTCAAACAATTAGGTCTTTAGTTTTGTTTGCTCTTCACTGAAAGAGATAAGAGCCTCTTTGTAAGCTACCACCAAGGCCTTGTTGTTTTCATTCTTAGCCATTAACTGCTTGTTAGAGGCCCACAATCTCCCATTATCTCTCTTTAGTGCATATGTATTGCTTATTAGCCAACTCTTCTGTTTTTTTTAGGCATTATTACACCCATATCTTGCAAATGCCTAAATCATCACTCCTGCAACAGCATTTTCCTCCACTAGGACATTTTCCAGGTCAGCACTGGGGAAACCTTTCGCAACTGAGCCACCACCTTGTGCCTGTGTTCTATCTACTATGCAGGATGGTGTCCTCTTCCCTCACAGGCCGAGTGAGCCAGTCTAACATCTCCATTTTACTGCCTTTACCCTCAGGCCACTCTTAGTACCATTTGTGCTATTTCAGGTACCCAAGAAGCAGATGCCAAAATGGAATTAGACATGCAAGAGAGTTATTAGGGAAGATACCTATAAAGAAAAATGTGAAGGTTGTGAGAGGAAGTTGGCAGAGCTGAAAGATCCTGATGCAGGTTGACCTTGTGAAGGAGCAAGATAAGAAGATTGAGTGGAAGAATCTGACATTCAGTGCAAAGGATCCTTGAACCAAAGCCAGGTTCAAGGAGTCCTTCATCTCCCAGGAATGGACTTGCATTAGTACCCCATCACAGTAGGTAGCTAGTCAAATATAAGCAGGGCAGGAGAGGGCTCCCCTTTACCAGGAATGTCAGGTGACCATCAGATGACGTTCAGGCAGTTGTTAAGCTGACTTGCTAAACTAATTATTCATCGCAGCTGGCACCAGAGAAAGCCAGCCTCCCAGTAGATAGAAAACACCTGAAACTGGTGATCAGCTGCTTCCCAATAAGATCTCGAGAGTTGGGCAATTGGGCTCAAGCATGTGCACTAAGAGGCAAAATGGCAAAGTTTAACTGGTATAAGATGTTCTTCTAAGAACACTCAACTGGTAAGGAAAGAATGCCTCAAGTGAGCACGTGTGCAACTCCAGTAAACACACTGCTCATGCCGCCTCTCCCAAGTGCTGGCAGGCCAGTGTGCATGTGGACAGCCCATTCTAAGAGAAGAATCGGGGAGAAGAAATGCAGACCCTGGAAGAATACCAATGAATAAAACCCCAAGTCAAAGCTCAAGCCGTGCACTTGATCTCTCAAGTTACCTGCCTGGCCCTCTTTCAAGTGTACTTCCTTTCATTGCTACTCCAAAGCTTTTGATTAAACGTTCACTCCTGCTCTAAAACTTGCCTCTGCCTCATGCCCCTTGGTTGAATTGTTTCTTCTGAGGAGGCAAGAATTGAGGTTGCTGCAGATCCATATAGATTTGCTGGAAAAATCCCTACCTCATTTGGTTACAGCCTAGGAGCAACTCATGAAAAGTGTGGCTTCAGTGCAAATACAGTGATAGATTTCACAGCACAGCAGCTGTGTGAGTGAAATATATTCCCTGTAGTTTGAATTCTGAGAGGCACGGAAAAAAAGAGGAGATTTCCTGGCTACTACAAGTATTTTTAATTTTCTTTTCTTTAATAGCTTTTCCAACTTTTCATTTTCACTTAATCTCTTTTTTCTATACTGGTCTTTCTTTTTTATTTTATTACCAACATTTATTCAAAATATTATTGAGCTAATAATTGTTGAGGAGTAAAAATAAGTACAAAAAGGGAAAGAGCAAAGTAGGGAAAGATAAAAATATTAACAGTGGAATTTTGAGGGAATGATATGTGCCAATTGTCTAAAAACGATGTTGAAAATAGAATTTTACGCTCACCATCACAGGCACTAGAGAAATGTGAAACAAAACCACAATGAGATACCATCTCACACCAGTCAGAATGGCTATTACTGGAAAGTCAAAAACTAACAGATGCTGGTGAGGGTATGGGGAAAAGGGAGTTTATACATTGCTGATGGGAATATAAATTAATTCAGCCATTGTGGAAAGTGGTTTGATGATTTCTCAAGGAATGTAAAACACAACTACCATTTGACCCAGCAATCCTATATATCTAAAGGAATATAAAATTTTATATACCCAAAGGAATATAAATTGTTCTAACATAAGGACACATGCATGTGTATGTTCATTGCAGCAATATTTACCATAGCAAAGACATGGAATCAACCTAAATGCACATCAACAGTAGACTGGATAAAGAAAATGTGGTGCATATACACAATGGAATATTATGCAGTCATAAAAGAGAACAAAATCATGTCCTTTGCAGCAACATGGATGGAGCTGGTGGCCATTATCCTAAGCAAACTAATGCAAGAACAGTAAATACCACATATTGTCACTTATAAGTGGGAGCTAAAAGTTGAGTGCACATGGACACAAAGAAGGGAACAGCAGGCACCTACCAGGGCGTACTTGAGGGTGGGGGGTGAGAAGAGAGTGAGGATCTAAAACTACCTATCGGGTACCATACTTATTACCTGGGTGATGAAATAATCTCTACACCAAACCCCAGTGACACGCAATTTACCTATATAACAATTCTGCACATATACCTCTGAAACTCAAATGAAAGAAAAATAAAAACTGAATTTTAAAGTTGGGGCTGAGCATGGTGGCTCATGCCTATAATCCAAGCATTTTGGGAGGCTGAGGCAAGAGAATTTCTTGAGGCCAGGAGTTCGAGACCAGCCTGGGCAAGACCTCATCTCTACAAAAAATAAAAATTAAAAATAAATAAAATTGGTTTTCTACTTTCCTAAAAATTTATTAAGTAAATGAATAAGTTCTTAACTTGTGCTAGAAACAATATCAAATTTTTCATTTCCTATGGAATATGGCAAGGGCCATCTACTTCAGTAAACGTCTATTATTTCTTTGTCTCTAGGGCCTTTTATCCATGCCTTTGAATGATTTTCTGTGCATTGGATTGTCAAAGATATAACCTATGCATGCCTTAATTAATGTGTCTTTAAAAAGTACACTTTGTTATTGAAATGTTTTTGCTTTAGATTTTCTGAAACAAGTATCCTGAAATTTTAGAACTCCAAAAGCAGGTTTATATGATCATGCATGTTCTACTCTTATTACTATTATATGCAGAATTTTTTAAATCACCGGCATGTCTCCAAAATAGGGATATTTCACTGGGGGTGAATGTTTTCCCTAATATTCTCTAATGTTTGCTCAAGGATACACTTAAGTGGGCTTGGATCAACTGAAGAGGCATTTTTAAAAAGTCCCATTTAGCTTTCATGTAAGCAGGGATCTGACAAACTAGCAGATTTCTTACCTGACAAAAAGAACATTTATAGTAGCTTCTTAATTTCTGTGGACACATTTTTGTCCTCCTAGCTAACTTTTCCCACTGCTAATAGTGGTATTTTAATCACTACTGATAGTAGTATTTTAACATTTTGATACAGCTAATTGAGAACTGTTCCAGATAACTAGACATATTAACATACATGAATATAAGAATAAATTGTAACTGAGAACTATCATGTCTTCATCATGTGACCATTTTATTGGAAAACTATAAAACCATTTGTTTGAGTCTCTTGTGAGTTGGGGTTAGTGGGAGAGAAAGGCAGAAATGGACCTTTAAACCATTATGGTCGGGTCTCAGATTTCTTTTATTCTGTTTTGTTTTGTTTTGTTTTGTTTTGTTTTGTTTTGTTTTTAATAGAGTTTTGCTCTGTCATTCAGGCTGGAGTGCTGTGGCCCAATCTCAGCTTACCATAACCTCCACCTCCTTGGTTCAAGCAATTCTCCTGTCTCAGCCTCCTAAGTAGCTAGGATTATAGGTGCCCGCCACCAAGCCTGGCTAATTTTTGTATTTTTAGTAGAGATGGGGTTTCACCATGTTGGCCAGGCTGGTCTTGAACTCCTAACCTCAGGTGAAATGCCATTAGATTTTTGTGTTGATAAGTAAGAAAGGCATGGCTCTGATAATACCAAAGAGTGGATCATCCAACAGCTGTTTCTCTTTGATGCAAAAATGTGTAATAGAAAATTTTACTTTTTCCTAACATACTGACTTTCTTAACTCTCTTTGACTTATGTAATAGAAAGTAATTTTTTTGACTTAGCTTATTTGTAGTCAAAGAGCCAGGGATGAGAAGAGAGAGGGCACTCCAGAAGCATACTGGTTGCTTGGGAAGAATTTGGCTTCTACTAAGCATTATTAAAGATGCTCAAGAAAATGAGTAAGCCAAATATAAAAACTATGAGAGATTACTTTAACTCAGCTATTTTATTAAGAATTGAATCTTCAAGGGGATATTCTATTTAATTTTTAGAGAATTACTTTGGAAACTTTATGCTTGTGTTGATATTTGTATGTACTAATGAAATACACAAAAAATTGCAGCTTTGACTAAATTGGATCAATGTAGATTTAGTTAACCCAGATGTCTAAACAACCAAACTAGGTAACCCAGAGACAAGCACTTTAGTTATCTTTTCTCAGTAGCAAGGTTCCTTTGATTTTTGTTTTCCATCTCATTTTGCCTACATTTGCTTATGACAAGTGATCCTAAAATGGCTACCTGAAAAAATAAATACACTTACATGGCAATATACTCTTGTTTTTTGAGATGGAGTCTCACTCTGTCACCCAGGCTGGAATGCAGTGGTGTGACCTTGGCTCACTGCAACCTCCGCCTCCTGGGTTCCTGCGATTCTCCTGCCTCAGCCTCCCGAGTAGGTGGCATTACAGGCGCCTGGCTACGTTTTTTTTGTACTTTTAGTAGAGACCTGGTTAGACCATGTTGGCTAGGCTGGTCTCAAACTCCTGATCTCGGGTGATCTGCCCACCTTGGCCTCCCAAAGTGCTGGGATTACAGGCGTGAGCCACCGTGCCTGGCATCACAACCAAGTATTTGTATTGGTGTGTGTGTGTAATTGAAAAGTTTTACAAAACATATATTACATGTGATGCACTGCAATATTTTCTATTCTATGTTCTGATTTATTTTTGAAAAATTGATATCATGGTGCAACTCAGGAGTAAATCCCCACATTTTGAAAAACACTGATCTGAAACTTTTATTTTACCGTAATAATTTAGTTGTTATCATCATTATCATCATTATTTGACAATAAACAAGACCTTATTTGATGTGTAGTTGCTTACCTAATGGATAGTGTATGCTGTTTAGTATATACAGTCATTCAATGGGGATAGATTGTGAGACATACATTAGGTGGGCCAGACATGGTGGCTCACGCTGTAATCCTAGAACTTTGGGAGGCCGAGGCAGGTGAATGACGAGGTCAAGAGATCGAGACCATCCTGGCCCACATGGTGAAACCCCATCTCTACTAAAAATACAAAAATTAGCTGGGCCTGGTGGTATGCACCTGTAGTCTCAGTTACTCAGGAGGCTGAGGCAAGGGAATCACTTGAACCTGGGAGGCAGAGGTTGCAGGGAGCCAAGATAGCACCACTGCACTCCAGCCTGGGTAACAAAGTGAGACTCTGTCTCAAAAAAAAAAAAAAAAAAAAAAAAGAAAAAGAAAAAGAAAGAAATGCATTAGGTGATTTTGTTTTTATGGTAACATCATAATGTACTTACACAGACTTAGATGGTATAGCCTCCTACACAGCTAGGCTATATGGTGTAGCCTGCTCTTCCTAGGCTATACAAACCTGTATAGTGTGTGACTGTACTGAATACTGGAGGCAGTTGTAACATGATGGTATGTATTTGTGTATCTAAACATAAAAAAGGTACTGTAGGCTGGGCACAGTGGCTCATGCCTGTAATCCCAGGACTTTGGGAGGCCAAGGCAGGCAGATCACTTGAGGCCAGGAGTTCGAGACCAGACTGGCCAACCTAGTGAAACCCCATCTCTACTAAAAATACAAAAATTAGCCAGGCATGGTGGCGGGTGCCTGTAATCCTAGCTACTCGGGAGGCTGAGGCAGGAGAATCAGTTGAACCTGGGAGGCGGAGTCTGCAGTGAGCTGAGATGGTGCCACTGCACACCAGCTTGGGCAACAGAGTAAGACTCTGTCTCAAAATAAATAAATAAATAAAAGTGTGGGCGCGGTGGCTCACGCCTGTAATCCCAGGACTTTGGGAGGCTTAGGCAGGCGGATTGCCTGAGGTCAGGGGTTCGAGACCAGACTGGCCAACTTGGTGAAACCCCATCTCTACTAAAAATACAAAAAAAAAAAAAATTAGCCAGGCGTACTGGCAGGTGCCTGTAATCTCAGCTACTTGGGAGGCTGAGTCAAAGGAATTGCTTGAACCAGGGAGGTGGAGGTTGCAGTGAGCTGAGATCACACCATGGCACTCCAGTCTGGCAACAGAGCAAGACTCCATCTCAAAAAAAAAAAAAAAAAAGTACTGTAAAAATATGTTACTGTAATCTTATGGAATCACTGTTCTATATGTAGTCTGCCATTGACTGAAATGTCATTATATGACACATGACTGTAATTACATGTTGCCAAAAATAGTCATTCCATCTTTCAGGGAAATGTGGTGCCTGGCTATATACAATTAAAATTACTTAAGCAAGGGGTTGTCTATGCAATTACTGCTAAAAATGAAGTCCCCATGATGATTTTATTTTAACTTTGCCTGTCAGTAACATATTTGTTAATCATGTTGCTATTAGAAAATCAGATATACCGAAAGAAGTAAGATATATGTCTCCATTGTTAAGTACAATTATTGGCACAAAAGGGGTTTTTAATACCCATTTTTAGACTGCATTCTAGCCTGGGTAATAGAACAAGAATCTCATTCTCTCTCCCTCTTTCTCTTCCTCTTTCATTCTCTCTTACATTCTTTTTTTCTTTCTTTCACTCTCACTTTCTTTCCTCTATTTTTCAAAAAAAAAAAAAAAAAAAGGGAAACAGGTGTGGTGAGCCCTGTTACTGATTAACTTACTGCAGAGAGGCAGTTTTGAGGTCCCAGGGCAGAAGAGAAAATAGGACCCACTATCTCACTGAGAGGAAGAGATAGAGTTCAGAATTTGGGAGTGCAAGGCAGCTAGAATTTACAAGTGATAATGAGCTTTTTTTTCATATGTTTGTTTGGGCACATAAATGTCTCCTTTTGAGAAGTGTCTGTTCATATTCTTCACCTCGTTTTTGACGGGGTTGTTTTCTTTCTTGTAAATTTGTTTCAGTTCTTTGTAGATTCTGGATATTAGCACTTTGTCAGATGGGTAGATTTCAAATATTTTCTCCCATTCTGTAGGTTGCCTGTTCACTCTGGTGATAGTTTCTTCTACTGTGCAGAAGCTCTTTAGTTTAATTAGATCCCATTTGTTTATTTTGGCTTTTGTTGCCATTGCTTTTGATGTTTTAGTCATAAAGTCTTTGCCCATGCCTATGTCCTGAATGGTATTGCCTAGGTTTTCTTCTGGGGTTGTAATGGTTTTAGGTGTTATGTTTAAGTCTTTAATCCACCTTAATTTTTGTATAAGGTGTAAGGAAGGGATCCAGTTTCAGTTTTCTGCATATGACTAGTCGGTTTTCCCAACACCATTTATTAAATAAAGAATCCTTTCCCTATTGCTTGTTTTTGTCAGGTTTGTCAAAGATCAGATGGTTGTAGATGTGTAGTGTTATTTCTGAGGACTCTATTATGTTCCATTGATCTGTATATCTGTTTTGGTACCAGTACCATGCTGTTTTGGTTACTGTAGCCTTGTAGTATAGTTTGAAGTCAGGTAGTGTGATGCCTCCAGCTTTATTCTTTTTGCTTAGGTCTCTCCGGGCTATATGAGCTCTTTTTTGATTCCATGTGAAATTTAGGGTTTTTTTTTTCCAATTCTGTGAATAAAGTCAATGGTAGCTTGATGAGGGTAGCACTGAATCTATAAATTACTTTAGGCAATTACTTTATGGTCATTTTCACGATATTAACTCTTCCTAGCCATGACCGTGGAATTTTGTGTTCTCTCTTATTTCCTTGAGCAGTGTTTTGTAGTTCTCCTTGAAGAGGTCCTTCACATCCCTTGTAAGTTTTATTCCTAGGTATTTTATTCTCTTTGTAGCATTGTGAAGGGGAATTCATTCATGATTTGGCTGTTTGTCTGTTATTGGTGTATAGGAATGCTTGTGATTTTTGCACATTGATTTTGTATCTTGAGACTTTGCTGAAGTTGCTTATCAGCTTAAGGAGATTTTGGGCTGAGACACTGTGGTCTTCAAAATATGCAATCATGTAGTCTGCAAATAGAGACAATTTGAGTTTCTCTTTTCCTAATTGAATACCCTTTATTTCCTTTTCTTGCCTGACTGCCCTGGCCAGAACTTCTAATGCTCTGTTGAATAGGAGTAGTGAGAGAGGGCATCTTGTCTTGTGCCAGTGTTCAAAGAAAATGCTTTAAGCTTTTGCCCAGTCAGTATGATATTCGATGTGGATTTGTCATAAATAGCTCTTATTATTTTAAGGTACGTTCCATCAGTATCTAGTTTATTGAGAGTTTTTAGCATGAAGGGCTGTTGAATTTTGTTAAAGGCCTTCTCTACATCAATTGAGATAATTATGTGGTTTTGGTCTTTGGTTCTGTTTATATGAAGGGTTACATTTACTGATTTACGTATGTGGTGGATAAGCTTTTCGATGTGCTGTTGGATTCGGTTTGCCAGGATTTTACTGAGGGTTTTTGTATCTATATTCATCAGGAATATTGGCCTGAAATACTCTATTTTTGTGTCTCTGCCAGGTTTTGGTATCAGGATGATGCTGGCCTTAATAGACGAGTCAGGGAGGATTTCTTCTTTTTCTCTTGTTTGGAATAGTTTCATAAGGAATGGTACCAGCTCCTCTAT
>CAUYLG010027791.1:0-24804 GCA_963573385.1 Cacajao melanocephalus | reverse complement strand
AAATTATCAAACCACTTATTTTTTTTTTTTTTGAAATTTTTCTTTATTTTTTTTTTTTCCAATGTTTCCAATCAACCCATCTCTGTTTTTTTTTTTTTTTTTTTTTTTTTTTTTTTTTTTTTTTTTTTTGCTGCAGCTCCTGTTTCTGCTGCAGAGCCAGGAATTGAAAGGGTTAGCTCCAAGGAATTAACTCTCAGTTGACAGGAGTAGGAGGGAGAAAGATAATTTGTCCTTCATAGGAACATTTCTGAGACAAGTTCTATAAGGTTCTATAATGTCCCAGGCAAGGCTGAGGTACAGTTACCTATTATGGTAAACAGCTCAACACTGTTATCTTTATTAGCTTTTACGTCTTCCTTGTCTCACTTTTCCAGGTCCCACATGTGCCTGAGTTTTCTTACTAAATAATTTCTTTGGTAATCAGCCAATCATGACTTTCTGTCAGGCTTTTCTTTGGGGGAAACGCAAACTGACACTCTTGACTACCTCTGTCACTTAAACTGTGAACTCTTAAGAGGGCAGGAGTGATATATTTTAACTCTTGAGCTTTAGGAGCCAGAGATGGAAGATGATGCAGATTCCTAAAGCTCATGCAGCTCTAGACAGTAGAGAAAGCATTTAAATTCAGGTCTTTCTCCTCTTGCGTGTTGCTACATGCCATTTTGGTACCTCTCTACAGGCTTGCCTTCCATGACCTTTGAAAGTTCAGCATTCTCCTACTCATCCAAATGAATACAGTAGTCATGTTTTATTCCATCCACTTGGTAAAATAATTGGTCACTTCATAGCACTTGATCTATTGCTATTTAATGACCAAGACCCTTGAGTTCCTGTAATTATGTAACAAGCTCCTTAAGTGTCAGTGGTCATAAAGGCAAGAATCTCAGACTTGGGAATCAGACAAACCCCCCATTTATTCTTTTGCAATTTGCCCTTACAGAATTATTCTGGAGATTAGGAGATAACAAAGGATAAAAGTTTAGCAGAGTGCCTGAAACACAGTATGTGTTCAATAAAGAGTGGCTATTATTTTCATCTGGAGCACAACTACCGCAAGAAGGGGTCATGTGCTCTGTATTCTCTCCCTGTCTCCGAAAGCCGGAACAATGGGCCCAAATAGGTGCCCATAAACAAAACAGACGTAAAAAGTAAAAGGATAAAAATGCCATTTTTACTTCACCTGTATGGAACATGATCTCATATTGCTTTGCAACCAGGAATACTCATTTTATCTTATCCAATTCTAAATATCTTTAAGTTTCAGCTCAATTTCTATTTCTGGATGTATTTCTTATTTTCCATCACAGCTCTTGTTGATTTCTCTCATATATTTCTACAGCATTCATGCACTATGAAGTGAAATTTACTACTTCACACAGAATTTAACTTCAGGCCTAGTGCTCTATTTTGGTTAGCCCTGACTCTCGAGTTACACTAAAAGTTGCTAGAAGGCAAGGATCATTTAAAATTTTTCTCTGGGTTCCCCTGGCACAATACTAAACATATAATCAGGCACTGAATGCTTAATCCTGTAGATAAAATGTAAAGGTAAAAAATAAAGGACTCAAGAAAAATCTAATTTACTGTTCTCTTTCTCATTCCCCCTTTCTTAGTCAGATGCATTTCTATATTCAATGTTTATTCTGATTTCCATGTAGCACTTTCCCTACTTTCTTTCCTAGCTTAATCCTTACACTGCTCACCAATATGGGGCACGCCTGGCAACATGGGAGAGACGAGTTAGTTACTGCAAAATTGCATGCCTGTTCTCTTAATGCCTTACCCTCAATTTGTCTATGGCAATCAGGCTATCATATCCATCAGAAGCACTAAGCTAAATGGATTATTTCACAAACGAATTCTTTAGGAATTTTCTTATTGTTTTATATATTTTTGGTTACATATATAATGCTACCTGAAAAATTCAGATATGCAAACTTTAAAACTCCGTTTTTAAAGTTTCAGAGAGCTACAACTACAGAGGAGATAAGCCTTGGCTTGATGAACTTCATACTGGCTACTGGACCTTATGGTTAACTCAGATGCAGGGTTTTCTGCTAAAACAACAACAACAAAAAAGACCCAGGCAGCCCATGTGATATATTTCTTCAGGATTCTAACAGTTTTCCACTCAGAAAGTAGTCCCCAGGAACTTATTGACTGCAAAATAAGATACAAAGGATAAAAAAGAATTCTAAAGCAGAAAAATACATGGAATTAGAAGCAAAGATGCTGAATAAATCTGAAGTGTACATTGGAAAGTTCAATTTTGTGTGTATATTATATGTTTTGACCCTTGTAATATTTTTTCTTAAATGTACAAAAATCCCTCAAAC
Organism: Cacajao melanocephalus; assembly: GCA_963573385.1. Classification (NCBI taxonomy): domain Eukaryota; kingdom Metazoa; phylum Chordata; class Mammalia; order Primates; family Pitheciidae; genus Cacajao; species Cacajao melanocephalus. Next base: position 22,468 of record CAUYLG010027791.1, on the reverse strand, counting down.
TATTACTATTCCACTGCTATATATGTGGAGATGTACCTATCCAAATATTAGGTGACTTATCCAAAATTGATTAGATAATAAAAGAAACATTACTGTAACCCAGCACTTCTTGTTCTTATAATACCATCTATTAAAATGAAGAGACATACTTATCTTAATAAGCATATGAAATGAAATCAGTATGCCACATAGTATTTAACAGAATTATTCAATTGTCATATTTGTTAGTATCTCAGGATAAATCTGAGGCAGAAAAGCTTCTCTACCTCTCTTCACCTTTCAGTGCCAAGATCTGCCCTACTTTGTTGCCACAGAGAATAAATTTTTCCATGAATGCAAGTTGTATTGAAAATAGAAAAGAGATGGAAAGATCCAGAATTTAAAGCAACTGTATTTCTCTCCCATTCTACTATATGTCCCTTGAGATTGGACATATTTGTTTCCCAAGTGCCAATCAGAGTCTTGATACCTATTGAGTATTCAGTAAATGCTTGGTGAATGAATTGATGAGAATAACTTACAAATTATGGTTGCAGGAGGAAAGGACAGAGTGATATAATGTTAAATATATCCAGGTTTATTTGCAAGGGTTGGGAAACTGGGTGCTTCATATATTGATGTTATATATAGGAATCATTACAATCATTTGGAAAATAATTAGTCAAAATTTCTTTAAATGCATACCTTTTGATCTAGCTATCCTTGGTTCCTAGCATGATACCAAGGATATAAGTGCACACCTGATATTCTTTTTTAGTACCTCACATAATTAAATGAATTTATATACCTTGAATATGCCTTTCTCTTAATTCTTCTTCATCGGTGCTTTTGCCTTGCTATTTCACCTAGAATGCTATTCTTCCCTATTTCTACCTATCAAGGCCTTTCTCTAAAATGTAGCCCAAATGTACTCTCTGGACATTATTTCTGTCTCTCGAGTGATTGCAATGCCTTTTTCTTTGAACTCTCTTTGGACTACCCTTATGTTATCAACTCATGTCAAACATGTTTACAAGTGTCATTTCTTCCAGTGACTTTAATAATGTTGTCTCCTTTTCTGCAGCATCTATTTAATTTTATCTCTTACCATAAACCCACCTGGCCTATCCAGGGATTTCTTCAAGAAGCACAGCTACTGTATGGTACATTCTACCCTAAAACCCCAGTATATAATCTGCTCATTTAGTGATCAATCAGCAATGCTCTTCACAGGAGATTGAAGAGAGACACTCAGAAGTCTTAGAATTGTGTACTTCTAGAGTAAAAAAATTTCTACAATTATATAGTCTGAGGACTTTTCATCATAACTATTTTCATGGCCTTTTGAGTGGATAGATTCAGTCTCCAGTAAAATGGCCAACGTAACTTATACAAACACATACGCAATGGTGATTATATTTAAATGTGACTGGTCCATCCAGTAGATTTCTATATGGAAACAAAGTCAGATTCCATAAATGACTGGAGTAACAGAGTCTGTCAGTGGAGTTATGTCACATACTTAAACCTGAGTCCAGACTAGCAGGAGAGTTCGTTATTGAGTCAAGCAATCATGATATAAGAAACTCTAACTACCAACCTATAGTCACCTATTAACAAATAAGATGGCATATATCTGTACTATTGCTATTCATTTACTTATCCATTCCACAAGTATTTTTCACCTACCATCTCCTTGGCATTCTCCTAGCTACTGACTATACAGTACTGAAGCCAATGGACAAAGTCCTTGACACCAAAGTTTCTCATAGGGGAAGCAAGGAAGAAAAAAGACAACCAAACAAGATAATTTCAGATAATGATAACAATTATAAAGCAAGAAATGTGAATTGGATACAGAATGGCTTGGAGGGCTCATCAAGAGAGCTCTTTTACATATGGTAGACTGGAAAAGATTCTTCTGAAGATGAGACCTTTCAGCTGAGACTCAATGGCAGGAAGTTGTCAGCCATATAAAGAGGGAGGAGAAGTACGTTCTTGCTGATAGAAAAGACAAGTGAAGAGACATGAGGCAGGAACAAGTCTGACTGGAGCCTGGTGAACTAAGGGAACTAGTGTGAAGTCAGATCTAGAAGTAAGCAGGGGACAGAGCACACAGGGACTTACTGGCTGTTTTCAGACTTCAGACATTTTTCTAAGTACAACGAAGACTCTTCAGAAGGCATTAAATAGGGAACACATGACCTAATTAATGTGGTAAAAAGATAACTCTGTATAATGCGGAGAACTGAGAGTCTGGTTAGGAAGTTACTGCAGTATTAGGACGCTGTGGAATATGATGGAATGCCAGTGATGCTCCCTTTGAATAAAAGCAGCTTTTATTTTTCAATTAAAATGGAACATAATTGGTTTCAGTAAAAATGTCTCACTTGACCTTATTTCTCTTGCATTAATGGGGTCATTTATATGATATGTCAGGAGTGCTACCTCTGTACGCAATGAACAGCTTTTACTTTTCAATTAAAATGTAGCATAATTGACTTGAACTAGAAATGACTCTTGACATTACTTCCTTTGTATTAATAGGACTATTTATATAATGGTCATGCTAATTAATCTTCATTCAAAAGTGTTTATTTAGAATTATTTAATAAAATACAGTGGTAATTTATATTTTTAATCATTTTAATGTTAATATTATCTCAAGATCTTGAATAGAAGTCTATTGGATTGTTATGCTGATTTAAAGAGTGCAACAATATTTATAGTTATGTTTTAAAGCAGTGATTAAATATAATTTGTCTGTGACCTTGTAGGCCAAAATAATTTATCACAATAAACTGTAGATAGTGTCAGAGATGAAAACAGTGTTTGTCTGCTTCAGTGTATTCATATGTGAGGATGAATTTTGGCACTTGTCAGCCTATGATAAATTACTACTAGACTAATACTTGTCAGTACAGTAATAACTGATCATGCTCTAAACACCACTAAGGGAGAAAGGTGATGAAAAACCTACAAAGTAAAAATTATCACAATCACATTAATGACTCTAGTTCAAAGCACAGTAATGGTCTACCACCCTTCTTATTGTCAAATCTCTATTTCAAGTGACTACCCTGATATCTGATATCTTTCAGACTCTCACCTCAAATTCTAATTAACATAGAAAACAAGCAATAGTGATAAAAACATGTCTCTATTGAGTCTTTCCAAAAGCAACCATGCTCTCCAATTCCCTGCTTCATTTACTATTACTAAAGCAAAGCAAAACACTAAGAGCACCGTATGCAAATGAAAAATGTTGATGAAATGTTTAAGAAGATCCCAAATTCAAAAAGCCCTAAATAATATTGAGTATTGCCTATACACAACACCTGTACACTATGGATTTAGAAAGTTATCAGTCTTCTTAAATTGATAATGAAAATCTTTTAAAATGAATAAAATGTTAGTAATACATTTCACAGAATGCATTGAATGGGATACATAATTCCAGTTGGGTTTGAGGGTTTTTTTCCTCAACTAAATGGTTAAAAATTCTGTAACTATGAGAAGAATCTGGGAAATATAGGCAATAAGCATACAATTGATAACAGAGCACAACTACTTTAATTTAACTTTACACTATAAAACTCAATCATCCAACATGCATGAATCCAAATGTTTTCTAAGACTTTACAGGAAAGCTTATATGATGTTTTCGTCATGGTAAAGTATACATAACATAAAACACATAATTGTAATCATTTATAAGATTTAGCAGCATTAAGTATATTTACCTTGTTGTACAATCATCCCCACCATCTATCTCCAAAAATTATCATCTTCCCAAAAAAACTCCATAACCATTAAATAACTCGCCATACCATCTCTCTCCCCAACTTCTAGAAGCCACCATTCTACTTTCTCTATGAATTTTACTACTCTAGGTAGTTCATATAAATGGAATCACATGTTATCCTTTCGTGTCTGGCTTTTTCCTCTTACCATCATGTCATCAGGATTCATCCCTGTTATAGCATGTGTCATAACCTTCCTCAGCTGAATAATGTTCTATTGCACACATATACCACATTTTATTTATCCACCCAACCTCAGATGGACATTTGAGTTGCTTCCATCTTTTGCTATTGTGAATCATGCTGCTGTGAACATGGGAGTACAAGTATCTTTTGGAGATCCTATTTAAAATTCTTTTGGGTGTATTTCTAGAAGTGGAACTGCTGGATCACATGATAATTCTATCTTTAATATTTTGAGAAACTGACATATTTCTTTCCACAGTGACTAAAAAGTTTTACAATCCTACTAGCGGTGCACAAGTGTTCAATTTTTTCCACATCCTCAGCAATATTTGTTATTTTCTACAGTGTTTTGGTGTTTTAAAATAATAGTCATCCTAATGGGTGTGAAGTTCTATCTCATTTGGGATTTATCTACATTTCCCTAATGATTAGTGGTATTGAACATCCATTCATGGTCTTAACTGGCCAAACTTTGGAGAAATTTCTGGTCAACTCATTTATTCATTTTGTAAATTGAGTTGTTTTGGTCTTTTTCTTGTTGTTGAATTAGAGGATGATATTATTTGGCTTGTGTCCCCACCCAAATCTCATGCTGAATTGTAATCCCCAATGTTGGAGGTGAGGTCTGATGGGAAGTGATTGTATCACTGGGGCAAATTTCTCATGAATGGTTTAGTACCACCTACTTGGTTCTATTCTCATGATAGTGAGTTCTCATGAGATCTGGTCATTTAAAAGTGTATGGCATCTCCCTCCATCCCCCTGCTTCTGTTGTGACCATATGACCTGCCTGCTCACTCTTCCCTTTACGCCGTAAGTGTCCTGAGGCCTCCCTAGAAGCCAAGCAGATGCCAGCATCATGCTTCCTGTACAGTCTACAGAACTGTGAGCCAATTAGACCTCCTTTCTTTATAATTTACCCAGTGACAGGTATATCTTTTGGGTAATGCAAGAATAGACTAATACATAGGAGTTCTTGACATAGTCTGGATATTACTCCCCTATTGAATATATGATTTGCAATTATTTTCTCCCATTTTATAAGTTGCCCTTTCATTCTGATGGTGTTCATCCATGCACAGAAGTTTTTAATGTTGATACACTTCAATTTATCTATTTTTTCTGTTGTAGCCTGAGCTTTTAGTGTCATATCGAAGATATTTAATTATACAATCTAATGTCTATGTTTTATTCAAAATGTCTGTGTTTTCTTTTGAAAGTTCTGTAGTTTTGCCTCCTATGTTTAGTTCCTGATCCATTTTGACTTAATTTTTGTATATGTTGTAAGGTAAGAGTCCAACTTCATTCTGAGAAGCTTATAGAAATTTTACATATATTCTTTCAATGTTGATTTTTCTGACGAAAGTTTGGAATGCATTGCACAGCATGGTAATGTATTTAATAAAGTACTGCACATTTCAAAATTGCTAAGAGAGTACACTTCAAATGTTCTCACCACAAAAAAAGTCTTTGAGGTGATAGATATATTAACTAGCTTGATTTAATTATTCCACATTGTATTCATAAATTATAGCATTATTTTGTATGCCATACATTTATACAATTATATGTTGTCAATTTACAATAAAAAGAAGGCATATAAAAGTTTGAATTCTCTTAAGTCTTTAATGCTTGCCAACACCATTTCTCTGATTCAATTCAAGCTGTCCAATGCTGCATTAATACATACCATTAAACAAAACTACTCCACATTATAGGCATAGTAATAGGATTAAATTCACCTGGCTTCCAACCAAAAGCAACACCACTAACATTAAAATATTCTCATCATTAATTAGTAATGTCATTTTAAGGGACACTAAAGGCATCCAGCATTTTTTGAGGCTCATTTGTATATGGATATATACTCAGATTTCTTTTCCCAAAAAAGTAGTCATTTAAAGGGAACCCTCGTGTATAATTTAGAAAACAGACGTAAAAAAGTCATAAAATATCCAACTTAGTTTTTACAAGATTTTCCTATGCTATTTCCTTTATATTTTCTTTAGTCCATTTCTACTTATGAATTTAATTATTCAGAAAAAAACCCCAAAAATGATTCTCCATGTTATAAAAATCATATTCTGAAACTGACTGACCAAAACCAAATTAATTTGTTAAGACTTTAAGTTCCATATGTGCCATTAAAAATACTTACTTTTATCTAGGCTGATAGTCCCAATTCCAATGTTTATATCCAATTTAGATTATCAGACTATTGCTTCTCTCCTCTTTTTTAGAGGCAGTCTGATGTATTTCAACAAGAAAATTTTATAATGAGGTGGTTTTTTCCCCACTTGGTGTTTGATCAGGAACAAACCATCTAATTACTTGGAGCCCACTTTCTCATCTGGAATATTAAACTAACACTATTTTGTCAATAGGATTTTTGTGAGGATTATGATAACTAGTCTATAAAACATTATGCAAATATTTGGTTTTATTGTTACAAGAATCGATGCTTTTAAAAACACATTAATGCAGTCCTCGACAAAAATTATATATATAAGCATTTATGTGTTATATCTGATGTTCATAGACATGTACACACACATACACACCCTACTATGTATCTGTAAATCTCTGTTTGAAAGGAAGGTGTAAAACACCATGCTAACGAATCAATTATTTTCAGAAAAGCTTAACTATTGATAGGAGATATAGATGTAATATTGAGTGTTTCACAGGAGTTACACACAGAAATAACTTTTTTCAATTTCTAACAATGATTCAACAACTAATAAAATACTCTGTCAGTCAATTTATATAATGGTGAGATTAAAATAAAACTAAGAAAAGTCAGTGCATACCAATAAACTATGACAGCATATTAATTTTATTTATGAAACATAAAAGAAAAATATGTTGAAAAAGGAATATCTTATCTTGCAAACATTGTCTACTATGGCAGAGACTAAGAAAACTTATTTAATAACAAGACTGAAATTAGATTTCCTTCAGATGCCGTCTTTATAATTTGGGGAATAGAGCTATTCATCCCTGGATGTGTTTTTTGGAGATGTGTCAATATCATGACAATGAAAAACGAAATTGCTTTATACTGTTAGATATTTCTGATGCAATCTTTGCCCACTCGTGGGTTTCATAAAATTTTGTGCCAATTTTGTCACCAAGACAAGGGTATCTGATCTAACACAAATTCAACACTTTTCAGCAAAGCGTTGTGTATATTATTTAATTCCCATTTATATGTCATGAAAGGAACCAGCATGGTTATCACAATAAATTTATTTTAATCAACAAAATTCAATGTCAGAATGTTTTATATTTTTATCTACTGTATACTTAAGGTTTCATTAAATTTACAGACATTCATTCATTTTAGAAATTATAATCCCACTGGAACCAAGATTTTCTTAATATAGAATTAAATCTAATGCATATTTTCCTCTTATCGACTTGACGTAATTAAGCTCCCCATTTAGAAGACCACCAGATAGTTAGATACTTTTAAAGCTGATAGTTCCTAACTTTGGCAGAGACAGGTTGTCAGACAACCACGTCCTTTCTCCACCGTTTAAAGTATAGATTTTTCACGTAGAAGCAACCACTCAGCCAGCTTCTGCATTATCTTTGTAGATAGGCATAGGCATGTCCATACACATGTTTCATGAGTACACATCGCCTTTATGTGGAAAGTAAAGGGAGCACATATGCATGACCTCTACCACAAGGCTTCTAAGAAGTCACTGTGGCTTTTCTGTATTTGCTTCCCCTCTTCATGGGCTATACTCAAAAAAAAAAAAAAGAAAGGAAAAGAAAAAGATGAGATCACCCATGAAGAAGGTAGAGCCACAAAAAAGGCAAAAAAATAAAGATAGAAAAATATTAGTCACTGTATTAGTTCGTTTTCACATTGCTGATAAATACATACCCGAGACTGGGCAATTTACAAAACAAAGAGGTTTAATGCAGTTACAGTGCCACGTGACTGGGGAGGCCTCGCAATCGTGGCAGAAGGTCAAAGGCATGTTTCACATGGTAGCAAACAATAGAAGATAACATGTACAGGGAATTTCCCCCTCTTGAAACCATCAGATCTCATGAGACTTATTCACTATCATAAGATCAGCACAGGAAAGACCTGCCCCCGTGATTCAATTACCTCCCACTGGATCCCTTCCAGAACACATGGGAATTCAAGATGAGATTTGGGTGGGGACACAGCCAAACCTTATCAGTCACCAAATAAGAAACACCTACATTAGACTTTTACCCGGGCTACATATAAACTATTGTTTTAAGGTCTTTATATTTTGGTATTTATGTGTTAAAGCAGCAGTGTTGCTTAGCTAATATAATTACCTGAGATCACATTTTGTTTCTATCTGATGATTTAAACAAGAATAGAATTGAGTTGCATCAGGCCATCAAGTATAATCATGCCTTTCCAAAGAGATAAGAGGAACAGTTGTTCGACATCACCTCAAATTCTGTGGTACAACAGCTTATAGCCAAGTGATATATTCCAGTTTTACTAATAAATTGAGTAAACATTACTATCCAGTAAAAACTGGAAACAAAGGAGGCTTATAATGTGACATTTTATATTTGACATATAAACCAGTTTCATGGAATAGTCATCTTTAAGGTCTAGCACAGTGGCAAAGTTTAAAAAAAAATTGAACACATAGTCATCACCAATAAACCCTTACTTAATACAGACTATGCATGAAGTACTGAGGTAAGTGATGTTTGTAAGATAAAATATGGAGGAAACCCTTTTGTGTTTCAGGTACATGTGTTCCCAAGACTGGTATAACTGAAGGTTAGTTTAATAATGGGTAGGGAACACATTGTGGGAAGTAATAAAAGGCAGGCATAGAAAGCCAGATTTTATTTAGAAAAAACGTGGAAATGTATTAACAAGAGAATGACATGCTTAGACCTGTTATCTTCAAATACTAATTGTGGTGGCATTTGAGCAATGATTTAAAGCAGGAGGAAATTAAGAGACTGAAAGATAAGCTAAGAGAGGCAACTGTAATTGTCTGGGCAGCAGTTTTGGGGGGTCATCCAGCAGAGAATGTAGAATTTAAAGTACATTCCTCTAGTGTTGCTATTTGGAATAGAAACTGTATTTACAATGATTTAATACAATATAAATTAACATCAAAAGTATAATAAGACCTTAGGTATAAAGGTTTACTTGTTCTTGGAGTGTCTTTTCTATGCTCGATGATCAATTGATACATTATTTTTAATTTTTCTACCCTGAATGTATTTGAGGGAGCTAATTTTGAAAGCAATATAACTATGTCAATTACATTATGAGTTGCACAGAATTAAATACATTAGTACAATACCAAATGTACATTTGGAGAGAGCCTACTGATTCTATTATTAATTTAATCATTCATTTATGTTTTTCATTAAATATTGAAGTTCCTACTGGTTTTAAGCCCTGGAGATATAGCAGTGAATAAAATGTACACAGTCCTTAACTTATGAAGCTTAAATTCTAGGACTAGAAGTGAAAATAAGGACAAATAAATATATTATACAAAATCAGGTCATGGCAAGTCCTATAAAGAAAAATAGCACAAGGTAAAGAGAGAGGGAATAAAAGGGATGAAGAGGTTGGCTCTATTTAAGAGAGGATTTAGAGAGGGAAAGCCTTTCAACTGCAGGGACATTTAAAAATAAACCTGAATGAAATGAGCAGTTGAATCCTGTGATGACTCTCTGGAGAAAAACACATTTCCATACTAAAGGATCAGTAAGTGCAAAGGCCCTGAGGCAGGATCTCTCTGGCACTTGACTCCCAATGAGCCTGGATCTGACTAGAAGTAAAGGCACAGAGAGCATATGATTGATTACTTCATGCAATATCAATTTTGATTACGAAGTTACTGTAATGTAAATTTAATAAGTTTATCTCCAGTGAAACACTTTTCAGAGACCACAGATAAATCTTTTGGACTACATCTAAGTATTTTTTGGAAAGATTAATATTTCTGTAATTTTGAAGCCATGTGAAAATTAAGATGAGTCTATTCTCATTTAGTCATCATGCTAGCCATAGAAAGACTGAAACTGATTAAGTAAATGAGAGTTTGTCACACATAAGGTTTACTACAGATGGAAACAGAAGCCACTACAAGCCTACCAATCTAAGTACGTTTTTTAAGATTTTAGCAAGTGAAACCATAAATGTCATCTTATCATTGATGAATTCCCTAATCCCCATATTTTGTTAATACACACACACAGTCCACCTCTACTCCTTCTGTGCCCCAATATGGCTTTTTCCAACTACTATTATATCAATGGCTGTGACTGTATCTTTGCAATATTTTCAGTGTCTCACTCCTGAAAGATACATAATTGGTTAAATGGAACTAAAGAGCATTCCCTGTGACAACTCTCCAAAATATATGAGTTTCTGTATTGCTTTTGCTATTTCAGTGGCTATTTTAATGTTAGAGCCAGAGACAAAATAATTCAAGTGACGAGCTCAAACTAACAGCACTAGTTAATCAAGAATTAGAGGATTTTGTTTCATCTTTGAGGTTAATACATTATTCTTAAGGATGAGCTCAATACCTAAGTATCTTACATGTTAAATAAAACTATTCCAAGTCAAATGGATAAGAATATCAATATGTTTATATAGAGTACTAGTAGGTCCTAACTAAGCCAGTAATTTTGATACTCTGACTATACCACAGCCAGTGTAAGGATTAATAGAAAGAGAAACTTGAAACCGGTCCAGAAGAAGTTAGAACTAGAAGAATGGGCTGTCAATGCCTGACTGATGAGGGCATTGGTTGGCCATTCATAATTTGCTATGGTAAATCCCTAGCTGTTTTCTAAAGCAGATACTGCTGTAAACGTTTCTGATTTCTCCCTGAGGTCATTTAAATAGGCCTTTGCTTCATTTTTGAATGCCATTATTAATTGATGACATATTCTACTATATGCACTTACATCCCACAAGATGAATCTCCTTTTTATGGCCTATTGGCCCAACTACTAATTTAATGTAAGTCATTGTTAATAGAATTCTGTATCTCCCTTTCCTAACCTTTTCTTTCTGCTTTTACAAGGGGAAATAGCAATTTAATTAAAATAAATATAAACATCATTTAAAACTCAGCAATAGCATGAATTACAATAGCTAGTCTTTACTCTGTGCTACACTAAATATTTAACGTACATTAACCCATTTATTATTAACCACATTTCATAAATGAGGAAACTGAGACACTAATTGCTTGTGTAAATTTTTTTTAAGGTCACATATCTGGTAGGTAGCAGAGCCAGGATTCAAAGACTGACAGTGCAGCTCAAGAGCCTATGCTCTTTATTCTTACATAGAGGTAGATATTTTAAATGGACAGAAATGTTCTGAGTTGATAATTTCTCTCTATGTAAATGAACTAATATATCGCTCCCTAATCAATTTCTGGATCCTAAAGAGTTAACATAGAATGACCTAATAACTCGGACAAAACAGAGTCCCTTATATCAAGCAAGAGTCCCCCATGCGAAGCATAATTCCCCATGATGGCTAACATAAAATCATTTGGGGAAAACAAACATCATGTTTATAACACACACATCCAAATTGTTTAAGCTCAATTAGATTTACAGAAACTCGGGCAAACTCATGTGTTCCAGGATAGTACCACAAACTGTCACAGCAACTCATCTAGTTAACTAATTCTGATCAATCTGTGCAGGGCACACTTAGAACCATTCAGCTCAGTCTGTTAAAAACTCTGTAAGTATCCCTCTCTCATGCTCCTCTTTTGAGAGGCTATGATGATTCCTATGAAGGTGGTGCTCACTCTTTCTCTGTAAATTTAACAAGCTCAGCTTTGGGTGATCCCCACCTTTGCCTGGAGGACAATACAGGTGTTTTTTGGTATTCATTCACAAATTAAACTAGAGCTTACTGAAAGCCTGGCATTTGTACTCAGTGAGAGAAATGTCCAGTTATTAGATGAGGTTCATTTTCTTTAATTATTTTAGTTATTATGGCTACAAAATGGTTGTACATTTGGGGTACATGTGATATTCTGACACATGAATACAACGTGTAATGATAAATCAGAGTAATTAGGGCATCCATCACCTCAAATATTTAGCATTTCTTTATGTTAGATAAATTCTAATTTAACTCTTTTAATTATTTTGAAATATAAATTATTGTTAACCATAGTCATGCTAGTTTGCTACCAAACACTAGATCTTATTCCTTCTAACTATATTTTTGTACCTACTTACCACTCCCTCCTTATCCTGCCCTCCCCACTTACCCTTCTCAGCATCTGGTAACCATTATCCTATTCTCTATCTCCATGAGTTCAATTTAGATGAGCTCCCACACATGAGTGAGAACTTGTAATATTTGAGTTTCTGTGCCTGGCTGATTTCACTTAATGTCCTCTGGTTTTATTTTCTATTCTGTTTCCTTCTCTTTTTGTTTTAAAGCTCCTCTGGAGTGGTGTTTCTTAATTTTCAATATTATATTTTCTGAACATGTTGATTTGTTAAAAATTTACATCTGCTGTATTCCTAATCTATTCATCTGTATTGTCTGACCTACAATTTTATTTATACTTTAATTCCATTTGGATTTCTGATCTGGGCTTTAGTTTACACTTGCGATGTGTGGTATTCTGATATCTGGCCCATTCTGGAACAGAAGAAATATATGACTACCAATGAAAAAACACATTAAATAGCTAGGGACATAGGAAAATCACTTTAAGATAAATGGGCCACCAGAAAGATACATACACACAACAATATACACATTATATAAGAATGTTAAGATTAGGGATGCCTGAAATTCCTTAGGAGAAATGGCCTGCCAAAGGGCAAGAGTTCCAAGATTGTAATATAATTATTCAATTTTACTAAAAATAAGTTGTTAAATATTTTTAATAAGGTGATCAACATTTACCAAGTACCCCTTTATGCAAGTTATGGGACAAAGACCTGAGGGAAAGAAACAATTCATAACATGCAACTTTTCCTTTAAAGCTGTTTAAGTCCACAGTGAATTACACTAAAACACTGATTCCAAAAGCATTTTAAGTTAATTTGGATTTATTCTTTCTAGGTAGTTCTTTGACTTGGTATACCTTATGTATTAGTCCTTTTCCAGACTGCTACAAAGAATACCTGAGACTGGGTAATTTATGGAGAAAGAGGTTAAATTGACTCACAGTTCCACATGGCTGGGGAAGCCTTGGGAAACTTACAGTCATGGCAAACGGCAAATGGGAAGCAAGCACACTCTTCACAAGGTGGCAGGAGGGGGAGAGAACTGCCAAACACTTTTAAACCATCAGATCTTGCGAGAACTCACTCACCATCATGAGAAGGCTATGAGGGAAACCGCTCCTATGATCCAGTAACATCCCATCAGTTCCCTCCCTTGACACATGCGGATTACAATTTGAGACAAAATTTGTGTGGGGACATATAGCCAAACCATATTATTCTGCCTGCATCCCCTCTCAAATCTCATGTCCTCATATTTCAAAACTCAGTCATGCCTTCCCAACAGTCCCCAAAGTCTTAAATGATTCCAGCATTAACTCAAAAGTCCAAGTCCAAAGTCTAATGTGAGACAAGGCAAGTTCCTTCTGCCTACAAGCCTGTAAAATCAAAAGCAAGCTAGTTACTTCCAAGGTACAATGGAGGTATAGGCATTGGGTAAATGTTTTCATTTCAAATGGGGGAAATTGGCCAAAACAAAGAAGACACAGGTCCCATGCAAGTCTGAAATGCAGCTAGGCAATCATTAAATGTTAAAGCTCCTAAATCTGCTTTGACTGCATGTCTCACATCCAGGGCATGCTGATGCAGTGGGCGAGCTCCCATGGTCCTGGACAACTCCATCCCTGTGGCTCTGCAGGGTACAGCCCCCACGGCTTCTTTCACAGAGCCTGCAGCACTGTGAGTAACTGCAGCTTTTCTAAGTGCATGGTACAAGTTGTGGGTAGATCTACCATTCTGAGGTCTTGAAGATGGTGGCCCTCTTCTCACCGCTCCACTATTCAGTGGCCCAGTGAGGACTCTGTGGTGGTGATCTGGGGGAGGGGCTCCAACCCCACATTTGCCCTCTGCATTGCCCTAGTAGAGGTTCTCCACGAGGGCTCTGCCCATGCAGCAGACTTCTACATGGACTTACAGGTGTTTCCACATACCCTCTGACATCTAAGCAGAGGTTCCCAAACCTCAATTCTTGCCTTCTGTATATCTGTAGACCCAACACCACATGGAAGCCACCAATGCTTGGGGCTTGCACCCTCTGAAGCAACAGTATGAGATGTAACTTGACCTCTTTTAGCCAAGGCTGGAGCTGAAGCAGTGGGGAAACAGCAAGCCAGGTCCCAAGGCCACACAAAGCAGTGGGACCCTGGGCCTGGCCCACAAAACCAATTTTCCCTCCTAGTACTCTGGGCCTGTGATGGAAGGGACTGCCACAAAGGTCTCTGACATGGCCTGAAGACATTTTTCCCATTGTCTTGGCTATTAACCTTCTGCTTCTCCTTACTTAGGCAAATTTCTGAAGCAGGCTTGACTTCCTCCATAGAAAATGGGTTTTTCTTTTCTACCACATAGTCAGGCTGCAAATTTTCCAAACTTTTATGCTCTGCTTTCCTTTTAAATAAAAGTTCCAGTTTCAGATAATCTCTCTGTGAACATATATAATTGTATGATTTCAGAAAAAGTCAAATCACATCTTGAATGTCTTGCTGCTTATAAATTTCTTCTGCCAGACACCCCAAATATCTCTCTCGAGGTCAAAGTTCCACAAATCTCTAGGGAAGGGGCAAAATGCCACCAATCTGTTTGCTAAAGCATATCAAGGGTCACCTTTACTCCAATTGCCAACAGTTCCTCATCTCCTATCTGTGACAACCTCAGCCTGGACTTCATTGTCCATATCACTATCAGCATTTTGGTCAAAGGCATTCAACAAGTCTCTAGGGAATTCCAAACTTGCCCTCATCTTCCTATCTTCTTCTGAGCCCTCTAAATTGTTCCAACCTCTGCCAGTTACCCAGTTCCAAAGTTACTTCCATATTCTCAAGGATCTTTACAGCAATGCCCCACCACCTAGACACCAATTTTCTGTTTTTGTCTGTTTTCACACTGCTATAAAGAATACCTGTGGTTGGGTAATTTATAAGTAAAAGAGGTTTAATTGACTCACAGTTCCACATGGTTGGGGAGGCCCCAGGAAATGTATAATCATGGGGGAAGTTGAAGGGGAAACAAGCACCTTATTCAAAGGCCAGCAGGGTCAGGGGAAGCTGTCAAAAACGTTTTAAACATCAGATCTCATGAGAGCTCACCCACTATCACAAGAACAGTATGGGGAAAGCTGTCCCCATGATCCAATCACCTCCCACCAGAGCCCTCCCTCTACAACATGTGCAGATTACAATTCGAGGTGAGACTTGGGTAGGGGACACAGAGCAAAATTATATCAACTTATTAATGCAGAATAAATTGTTTCAAATACAATGAGAAATTGTTCTCTAAGCTTTTCTATTTATGATACCTCAAAACTAAACCACTGATATTCTGAAATGCTTAATTACCTAAACAAAGTAAATAAACTCATCCAACCAAAAATATGCTTGTGCATGAAAGCTGATGTTTTATGGTTACAAAAAGTCAAATAAAACAGTATGAAATCAGGAAAACATATATTTTATGCACTGATAAAGTGGATGAAGCTAAATGGGTCATAAAAAAGTATATCCAGTTTTATAGGGCATGAGGCACATATAGCAGCATAAATTTGTCTTTTTTTGTTTTTAAAGTAAGTATGCAACATGCCCCACAATGATCTGAATAATTAGATTTTCTCAATTAAAAACGAGTGCTTATAAGATTAGCTGGATTTCTAGGTCACTTTATTTTGCAGCATTATCAATTTATCCAGGTCAGAATCTTACATCCAGGGATACAGACTAGACTGGAAGTTCCTAGTTTTTAAGTTTGATTTTTGGTTAGGGGGAGAATCCTACCAAGCTAGGAAATTAATGGAAAGCTACACTCAAAATAACTAGGATAATACATACTGTGATGTAAATAATAATAGTTATTATTTTGTAAAAACACATTTTAAGTGTGGAATCTCAGAAAACTTACCCTAAAATAAAGTGAAAATTTTAATATTGTTTACCAAAAGAATTTAATGTCATTTTTCATCTATTCTTTTTCATATCATTTTAGTCATTTTGGGGAAAATGATGCTTCCTTTCAGATGGGGTGATCAGAATAAAGAAGAAGACGACCTCTGAATTCAGGACCTTAGCAAAGCAGTTTGAAAAGAAATTGATATTTTTTAAACTTTTTAACAGATTATTCCTTTCTATTGAGCAAATCTTTACCTTTTCAATCAGCATTTAGACAGGTAAATTTAAAACAAAGACATTCTTTTCCAAGGAAATTTCAGATGCTTCCATAAGGAACTGAAACAGTCAAACTGTTTTGCATAATTAAGTAAAGATCTATCATAAGGATGGGAACAACTACTGTGTACAGATAAGTTTTATTTTAGAAAGCTTTTTAAGTATGCAATTATACATTATGCCCTGTGCATATTGTTGCTCAATTTTGGATGTCCAGTATTGTGTGTGCGTGCATGTGTGCACACACATAATTATATACACATGCACATGAGCACATTCATTTAACCATACAAGAAGCAATCCCAGCAAGAGTTCAGAAAAACTGATACACATCTGAGTATTACTGGAAAAAAAAGATTGTAGGTGAGACGTGGGCTTGATATGATTCAACATAGATTTGACAGTTGATGCTGTTAATTAAAAATAAATAATATAGAATATATGGCACATACTATTGTGTGCTGATACAATTGTCATATGACTCTGCCAATTAAGAAGTGTGGAGAATAATTTCCCCTAAAAAAAAGTAGGGATTTCTACTGCCAAACGTCTTTTAAAATGTCAGATCCTGGCAACAGTAATATGGATTTTGATCTAGGGTAAGGGAAAAAAGTTTCTGAATTGGTGCCTTCTATGATTCAAGTCCCGAACTCTACAGAATTGAGTGCTGCTGGACTACTCCCATTAAGGGCAGTTCTTCAGGCCCCAAAGCTCAACAGGCACTACAAGAGGCCAGCTAAGAAATTGGACAGCAAGGAAACTATAGAGGTTATATTAGTATTCAATTACTGTTGTAACATATTCCCGAAAGCTTAATGACTTAAAACAAGACAAATGTTTTATGTTACAGATGAGTAGGTTAGACGTCCGACATGAGTCTGGTTAGGCTAAACTCAAGCAACAGCAGGTCTTTGTTCCTGTTTGGAAATTCTAGGAAAGAATATGTTTCTTTCCTTTTTCCAGCTTTTATAGGCCTCCAATATTCCTTATCTCCTGGTCTTCCTCCTTCTTCAAAGCAAACAACAGTAGGTATAATCTTTCTCAAATTATATCACTCAGGCCTACTCTTGTGCCTCTCTTCCATTTTTAAGCATTCAGGTGACTGCATAGGGTACACTCAGATAATCCAGGTTAATCTCCCTATTTTAAGGTCAGCTAATTAACAACCTTAATTCCCCTGTGTCATGTAACATTACATAGTCACAGGTTCCAGGGATTCCGACATGAACATCTTTGAGGAGCCATTATTCAACTACCAAAAATGAGTTGATTATTTAAGCTAATTGGTGACATATGAATTATTTCATCATTCTACTGATAGGTGGCACAGCAGCTTACACAATTCCAAGAGACTGAGTTTTAAATGAAAGTCATCCTATTCATCCCTTTTCATTATTAATTTTACTCCACACACAAGACAGTCATTACTGGATGGCAACTGAGAACAATATTGCTCGGATACACGGTGACACATAATATTTATATTAATATGCTAGAACATTTATCCTGTTCTTATTTTTTGATAGCTGCAAATTAGTCTTTGTTGCACATTCCCTTTTTCATGGGGTTTTTTAAATGTTTAATAGATCATCTACATATTCAAGTAATTTTTAACACTGGCATTTAGACATTTTTAAAGTTATCTTTTGAAACAGAATTATTTTTAGATTGTATAGATTATCCACTATTCAAGATATTATTGGGAAAAAATATTTAAATTATAAGTATTAATCCCAATTTGAATTATAGTTTAAATACGTGGTTATTTATATTTTATCTAAAAAGTAACTTGTAATATACCTTCTCCCTTACAAGCCCGATAGAAATTTTACATAGAAATCATGATCTGCATCCATATAGTTCTCCCATCATAGTACACAGTTATCCAAAATGTAAAGCGGTGTGTATTGCTTTAATGTACTCAATAATAACATCCATTGAGACAAAATGTGTCTTATGTTTCTAATCGTAGCAGTCCATTTTTACCATATAAATTATCAAGAGGATTTTTCTAAAATTATATGATGGATGTTGCAATTACTCAATCTCTCTCCTTTTGTACCATACGTGGAATTCTCAACTAGAAACCAGCATTCTTATGCCCAACAGAACAATTTAGTTCATTTTATGAGACGTGCTATTGAGTTTTAGATAAAATTTCATATTATGTAACAGTTTATTCTGTAAGAATTCTTGCAATTATCAATTAGATTGGGAATACATTGCTTTACATATTTCTGAGAACTTTTTGCAGCTTCTTGGATATCAAACCACAGGTTTATGTTTTAGCACTTAATATTCTTTTTAAAAGTACCTTCACCAATATTACTTTATTTAAATGAAGATTATCAGGAAGATCTCTCTCCAGCTTAAATAGACGACAAAATAGCCAGTAAGATGAAGAATAATATTAGGTAAAACCCAAATACAATTTCAGTACTTGGATACTGACCATTTAGTTGCTTGTTAATGTTAGTTCCTTGGATTAATCAGTTAACTTAATCTATCAGCTTGATAACTTATCTGATCAGAACTTTAAAATCTTAACTGGTCTTCACACATATTAATGACCCTCACACTTTCCTGTAATACACTAATGTAAAAGCCATGTCTTCAACAAACATTTGTTGTACATTAACTAAAAAACAGGCACTCTATTATGCTCTGGGAATTCAACTGTGAATAATAAAGTTCCCTGCACATGAGGAAGTCACCACCAATACCAGGATTGAACAAGTCTACAGCATTGTGATAGGCCAGCAGTACTATGGTGGGAGTAAACTCCAGTGGAACATAAGTGAGAATGTTTTTGAGGGTTATGAATTTTACATGGCATTGAGTATCACTGATGCAATCAAAGTGAAACATGAGAAGGATTAATACTCGTTTGCTCTGCTAATATTGTACTAAACAGTTTTGAATAAAACAAAATCATCAATGAAACAGATCTGAAAGACAGAAGTCCTTGTACCTTTAAACTAATGATGTCATTTTCTTGCATTCTTATATATAACTCAATATACCTGAAACATTGTAGATTCTGAATAAGTACGGATTTCGTAATTAAGTGAATAGAGTAAATTCTCCCTTGCCTCTATTTACTCCAGTAATCTCTCTTCCCTTGCTGATGTTTATGAATGTGTCAGCCTCTTTCCTGCAACCAAATTTCTCGCCTGTACCTACTATATTCCTCTTATTCCATCTCTCCATGTATTGACAAGATGGGCACATGAGCACACGCACACAAATACATACACATAATAAGACAAAGCAGCTCACTTTACCTATCTCAGAGACAAAACTAGCTTAAATATAAGGAAGAATACCTACTAAAGATTTTAAGATACAGATAAAGAACATTTGAGTCACCTTTGAGAGACATAAATTACGTGTTGACTCCACTTTCTATTCCCCAAATATATATGGTATTCTTCTCAAACTAAGAGAGCAAGATATCTTAGTTGATATCTTCATACACTCAGTATTCATGTAGGCTTCCAGATAAGAAAAAAATGTATTATTGTTGCTTGCCTAATCCTAGCTGTATTTAAACATTAAACAGTAACATGGTAATTTTTTAGAACAAAAATCAGTTTTGAATGTAATCTAATGAAAATTATGAAAAATGTTCATTTCCAAAGATAGATTAAATATAAGACAGATAATTTCATAGACCATGTTCTCTCTTGACATTAAAAAAAGTTCTTTTCTCATATATGTATCAAATATTATCATTAGAAATCACTAGAATGTCAAAACAGCCTACAGACTTAGTGTGTATAATATGGGATAACATAAGCACAAATTAAAACCAAAAACTGAGAATAGTTTGAATATGTATTATTCAGTATTTGAATATGTAGTACCAGAGACACATCCTATTCTGACAATGGTTAAATCAACAAAGGGCCTAATCTTTCTGCGGCTCAGCTGTGAAAAGCAGAGTGGAAGAACAACATCCAGGGAGTTGGAACAGAAAATGCTAAGGCCTTAAGCTGTATAAATATCATTCTAGATGACTGTGTATAAAAGAGAATTAAGGAGATCCAGAAGGAAAGTAGGGCTAGTCATTGTCAAGCTCTTCCTGAAGTCACAAAAAAAGATGAGAATGACTTGAACTATGGTGGTGGTTGTACAGGGGGAGAGATATGTTTGATTTAGTGATATGCAGCAGGCCCTCCATATCTGCGGGTTCTGTATCCACAAATTCAAATAACTTCTGATTTGATAGCACAATAGGGTGAATATAGTCAATAATAGTTGCACATTTTAAAATAACTTTAAGAGTGTAATCGGTTTGTAACTTAAAGGCTAAATGCTTCAGGGGATGGACATGCTATTATCATGATGTGCTTATTCCACATTGCATGCCTGTATCAAAACATCTAATGTACCATACATATATAATATACAATATATAATATATATTTACTGTATATTAAATATAGAATAATATATGTACATATGTATATGGTACTATGTACCCACAAAAATTTCAAAAAATAAAAATTTTAAAATGTTTCCAAGGGCCGGGCACGGTGGCTCATGCCTGTAATCCCAGAACTTTGGGAGGCAGAGGCAGGTGGATCACGAGGTCAAGAGATCGAGACCATCCTGGCCAACATGGTGAAACCCCCCGTCTCTACTAAAAAAAAATACAAAAATTAGCTGGGCATGGTGGCGCGTGCCTGTAGTCCCAGCTACTCAGGAGGCTGAGGCAGGAGAATTGCTTGAACCCAGGAGGCGGAGGTTGCAGTGAGTCGCGATTGCGCCACTGCACTCCAGCCTGGCACTCCAGCCTGGCGCCTGGTGACAGAGCAAGACTCTGTCTAAAAAAAAAAAAAAAAAAAAAAGTTTCCAAGAAAAAAAAGCATTCAAGAAAGATAATAAAAATTAACAGGATAGAAAATCTACCTATTGGGTACTATGCTCATTAAGTAATTAAGTGAATAAATTCTGCCTTGCCTCTATTTACTCCAAAAATCCCTCAAACATAGTAATCTGTATACTGCGGCCCCATAACCCATAATTTATCTATGTAACAAAACTGCACATGTACCACTGAACCTAGAAGTTAAAGAAACAAAAAATATAACTATTTACATACCATTTATATTATATTAGGTATTTTAAGTAATCTAGAAATAATTTAAGGTGTACAGGAGGATGTACATAGGTTATATGCAAATACTATATCATTTATATAAGGAACTTAAGCATCCACAGATTTCAGTATCTGTGGAGTTCCCCGTAGATAGTAAGGGACAATCATATTCTTAAAGTATAATCCACAAGGTTTCATGGATTGAAATAGTTCTAATACTGCATTTCATTCTTACTTAAAGCTGCTTAAATGACCAACTTAAAAGATAGATTTATTATTACAAAGATTCCTGATCTAAGCTTTTAATGTCAGTGCAGACATTGTTGAATCATGGGGGAAAAAATACATACCTTGAACTCATCTACGTGTTTAGAGGACAAATTAAATCAGTTTTAAAAAGCCCCAGGATGGTCTCAGCCATTAAAGAGCAGAAGGCTAATAAAACAACTGTTTCTACTAAATCGTTTTTTGAGTTTTATACGTACATGTCCTCCGTTATATATTTTATTGGCAATATATGTTACCTTTATAGAGAAGCAGCGTTTCTATAGCTCTCAAAAAGGTTAAGAATCCGAGGTGTATTATAGGCCAATTTCTCTTGTAAATGTTGACTTTAAATAGTTTAAAGAGCATTTTCTCATGTTGGAGGTGATTAATTGTATTGAGTTTCCCTTGTAAAAATCCATTGTTCAAGCCTGAGGGTGATGGGGGGACACCCATCTGTGAAAATGTGTGAACTTACAATGACTTTTGCATATGTTAGCTCCGATGTAAGTTCTAATGAACAACTTTCAACAAGAGAAAATAAACCCAGACATTTTTATTAGAATCACACATGGTGGTGGGAGGAGAGATCCAAGATGGCCGATTAACAAGAGCTCAGGATTGTAGCTCCCAGTGAAAGCGCAGAGAGCGAGTGGACGCCGCACTTTCAGACGAATTTTTGTTGCCCACAGACTAGGAGATTCCCGGCGGAGGAGCCACAC
>CAUYLG010027790.1:0-18012 GCA_963573385.1 Cacajao melanocephalus | reverse complement strand
TTTCTTGGAGACTTTGTTCATTCCTTGTTACCCTTTTTTCTCTAATCTTGCCTTCTCATTTTATTTCATTGAGCTGATCTTCGACCTCTGATATCCTTTCTTCTGCTTGGTCAATTCGGCTGTTGAAACTTGTGCATGCTTTGCTAAGATGTTGTGTTGTGTTTTTCAGCTCCATCAATTCACTTATATTCCTCTCTAAGTTGTTTATTTTCATTAGCATTTCGTCAAACCTTTGTTCAAGGTTCTTAGTTTCTTTGCATTGGTTTAGAACATGTTCTTTTAGCTCAGAGAAGTTTCTTATTACCCACCTTCTGAAGCCTGATTCTGTCAATTCTTCACACTCATTCTCCATCCAGCCTTGTTCCCTTGCTGGTGAGCAGTTGTGATCCCTTGTAGGAGGAGAGTCCTTCTGGTTTTGGGTGTGTTCATCCTTTTTGCACTGGTTTCTTCCCATCTTTGTGGATTTATCCACTTGTCATCTTTGTAGTTGTTGACTTTCAGATTGGGTCTCTGAGTGGACATCCAGTTTGTTGATGATGAAGTTATTTCTTTCTGTTTCTTAGTTTTCCTTCTAACATTCAGGCCCCGCTGCTATAGGACTGCTGAGGTCCACTCCAGGCTCTGCTTGCCAGGGGATCAGCTGCAGCTGCTGCAGAACAGTAAGGGTTGCTGCCAGTTTCTTCTTCTGCTGTCTTTGTCCTAGAAGGATACCTGCCAGATGTCAGCCTGAGCTCTCCTTTATGAGGTGACTCTTTGGATATACAGGAGTCAGGGAGCTGCTTGAGGAGACAGTCTGTCCTTTATAGGAGCTCACGTGCTGAGCTGTGAGCGCCGTTGTTCATTCAGAGCTGCTGGGAAGGTACGTTTAAGTCTGCTGCAGCAGAACTCATAAACCCCCCCACCTTTTTTTTTCCCCAGGTGCTCTGTCCCAGGGATTTAGGGCTTTATGAGTTTCTGTTGTCCTGCTGCCTTTTGTTGGGGCTGCCCTGCACTGCCAGGAGGCAGCCTAGTCACTGTCTGCCTACAGAGGCTTTGCTGAGCAGCTGTGGGCTCCACACAGCTGCTGTGTGAACTTCCCTGCAGTCCTGTTTATATGGATATAGTTAGAACTGCCTTGGCAATGGCGGCCTGCCTCTATAATGTCGGACTCTCTCTGTAATGGCAGGCTGCCTAGGCGATGGCAGGCTGCCTCAGCAATGGTGGACTACCTCTGTAGTGGTGGACTGCCTCGGTAATGGCAGACGCCCCTCCCCTACAGAGCTGGACCTTCTCGGGTTCAGCTGTGCTTGCTGTGAAACTCTCAATGCATAGTGTTTCAGATTGCTGTTTTTTTTGTGAGGGTAGGACCAGCTGAGCCTGATCACCTGGCTCCCTGCCTCAGAGTGAATGGTAGACTGTCTCCCAAGTGTTCCAGTCACCTGTTGAAAAGGCACCGGGATCTATGCAATTTCCCGTGTGGCGACTCACTGTGCCTGCGCCAGCTGAAACAGCCACACTGAGATTTGTGGTGCTTTTTTGCCCAGGACTCTCCTGGCCTGGCTCCCTGTTTCATTCCCTTTTTCTATCAGTTGAATGAGAGACTCTGTCTTCCCGTAGCTCCAATCACCAGCTAAAATGGTGCCCACGGAGAACTGCCACGCCAGGGCGCTGGCCAAGACAGCTGCGCAGGCCGAAACAGCCACTCAGGCTGAAACAGCCACGCTGGTGACCTGTGGGGCTCCTCCACCTGGGAATCTCCTGGTCTGTGGGCAATAAAAATCCATCTGGAAATGCAGAATCCACTCACTGTCTGCACTTTCGCTGGGAGCTGCAATCCTAAGCTGCTCCTAATCGGCCATCTTGGATCCGTCCTCCTGAAATCTTATTTATTAGATGAAAGTTATAATTTTGTGCTTAGAGAATCAGACATTTTAAAACTATAAAATAATACACCTTTGTTTCTAATACACATTTCAAAATCTATTTGTATTTTCTTCTGAATTCCCCTTCTTCCACCCTCTTTTCACCTGACAGTTTGTTGCTTTTTCAAATCTTACAGCTGCATATTTGTCACTAAATGTCCCTTTTACCCGGACAATGAGAAAAGCTGATATTTTAGACTGAAATTTTTCTTTGTATTAGTAGTGCAGATATTTTAGACTGAAATTTTTCTTTGTATTTACAAATGATGCCAAATGTGAAGAGCACTATAAGATGTATGTGACCATTTTAGTTATCTATAATCCAGTCTGTTGTAGGTATAAAAGACTATGTTTAAATAGATTGATGTTCAGTATCTGGTCTGATTTAATAGGCCTGTTCTGTTTTCTGAAGTGCCATGTCATTTTCTCAAGAAATGTTTTAGACACATTTTAAATATTATTTCCATTCAACTTTTGAAAAATAACTTGATATTTTTCATCTCATGAGTTTAGTTTTTAATAATACATACTTAGTTTTATATACTGCCAAAAATGTTGCTGGATCCTGATTGCAACCAAAAGTACAAGTAGACTTAATGAAAATATTAGTTGTTGAATAATTACTCTGCATCAAATAGTTATGATAGTCTAGATTACTGCTACTTTTTTTGATCTATCTGAAAAGTAAATTGAATGCCACTGTAGTTTCTGAAATTAAGTGGGTTTAATTAAAATTTTAAAATACTCAAATCTGATTTAAATGGACATCTGTAAGTAGGTATGTCTTTACATAAGCAAGGGAATAGTTTTTCGTAAAGCTCAGTACTTTTATATTAAATTTTAAAATTTTAAAAAATAATTCCCTGTTGTTATTCAGAGAGTTGTAAAAGATTATTGTATGGTTAATTTAACACATACTTTTAAGATTCAATGGGGAAAATAATCAAAACTCTTTAACCTACTGGATGAAATACCTGCTCTATTTTTGAAATAATTGGGATTGCATTCTATTAAAGTTTGATTTCTATTGATTTTTTTTCTTATTACAATTGCCACTTAAATTCTTACTACATTATCAGAATACAAATAAACTGGAAAATTTTATACCTAACTCAGAAAGTAGCATGTGTAAAAGGCAATCCACAATTTTATCTGATATAATAACATGTTTAGAAAATGTCTATGTGAAGTTAAAAAAATTAAGAAGTAATTTATACAAAACTTAATTATAAGTACTGGTTTAGTAAAGACAAACTGTGTTAACTTTTTAAAAACTTATGTTTCTTATTAATAATTTGCTTAAATCGCTTTTGTCTCTTTTTAATGTTGATGGGAAAATTTTAATTCCAGTTAAAGATGGCGAATTGTACATGCATCCAGTAATTTTCCCAAAACATTAAAGGAAGTTTTCAAGAAGTAAAACCACAAGAACATGGAGAACTAGATAATGGATTACTAAAGGATAGCAAAATTTGGAAAATTCATCTGCTTGTGAGAAAGCAGATGAATGTATGTTTCCTGTATTAAAGCTGTATTCTAAACTGATAATAAGGAAATATAATTCAACATCTATCTTAAAAAGCCTTAAAAGCCTAAGAATTGGGTGGCACAAGATGCTTCTCAATATAGAGATGAAGAAGGTGTACTTTTTAATTAAGAAAGATTGGCTGAGGGCTGTTTGAATTGCTCCTCAGTCACCCCAACAGACAAGAGGCATATTCTGTGACAAGGAGAAGACAGGTTTGGTCAAGGGATATCTAACAAAGTTCATTCATGTTGAAACAGGGAGAGTAAGACACCTGCATCCTGGAAGCTAAGACCCCACTTCTCTAGTTTACTTTCCCTATTTAGTTCCAGGAGAACTGAATAATAACTATGACTTACCTCTATGAAGGAGAAAGGAAAAGTAATCTCTGGAAAACATGCACTGCACAGGAAAGGATCTAAAGTGACTGAGGTTGGATTTCTCCCAGTGAAATGTTCAGTCAGATTACCCCCGTGTAAAGATCTTTCTATAATGAATCCCAGAACTGGCACACACCAAATACCAACTGCTTGCTTTTTAAAAAAACAATATTTTGTTTTGAAATAAAATTTGTTTCTCTACTCTTAAATATAAGCAAAATTGCTAGGATCATCTATTTTAGAAAAGTCTATGAATGTGAAAAGCTTAAGGCCAAAACAAAACAGAAAATAAAAACAAAACATGGAAGAAACAGACTATTGGTGGAAAATAAAAACTATTATCATTTTAACTTTAGAGATACTATATATTCCTATCCTGAAACAAAAAGAGGCTGCTTTTTAAAGTGGAATATTTAGAAAGAAAAAAGAGCTCTTGGAACTGAAAACTATCATAGACCTAAAATATTCAAACTGGGTCTTGGAAAGCAAATTTAAGGGAATTTCTTAGACAGTAGAGAAAACAATTCAAGAGGGGAGGGGAAAAAATAAATTAGAGGTTAATCTAGGAGGTCCATTGTCTAAATGTATAAGTGTTCCAGAATGAACAGAGAAAATACAGGGCAGAAAATTATTTTTTTTAAAACACAGTAACAAGAATATGTCCCAGAAGTATAGGTGATGATTTCTAGATTAAAAGGTTGTCTCTATGGGCGGTGCAGTGACTCATACCTGTAATCTCAAGGTTTTGGAAGGCCAAGATGAAAGGATCACTTGAGGCCACAGGTTCGAGACCAACCTGGGCAATATAGAAAAAACCTGTCTTTATAAAGAGTAAAATGGGCTGGGCACAGTGGCTCATGCCTGTAATTCCAGCACTTTGGGAGACCAAGGCAGGTGGATCACAAGGTCAGGAGATCAAGACTATCCTGGCCAACAAGGTGAAACCCCATCTCTACTAAAACACAAAAAATTAGCTAGGTGTGGAGGCATATGCCTGTAATCCCACCTGAAGCTGAGGCAAGGGATTCACTTGAACCTGGGAGGTGTATGTTGCAGTGAGCCGAGATCACGCCACTGCACTCCAACCTGGCAAGAGAGCAAGACTCTGTCTCAAAAAAAAAAAAAAAAAAAAAAAAAAAAAAAGTAGCCAGGCATGGTGGCACACACATCTATAGTCCTAACTACTTGGGAGGCTGAGGTGGAAGGATCCCCTGAGCCTAGGAGTTGGAGTATGCAGTGAGCTATGTTCATGCCACTTCATTGTAGCCTAGATGCATAGACCAAGACACAGTCTCTCTAAACAAAAAAAAATGAGAAGAAGAAGGACGAGGAGGAGGGGAAGAAAAGGTTGTCATCTCAGGCCTAGCCGGAAGAATGAAAATATAATTGTGTCAAATAATTTTGTCATAAATTTAAAAACACTGGAGACAAAAAGAGTGTCTGTATTAGTTGACTTTTGCTGCTATAACAGATTACCAAAACTTAGTGGCTTAAAACACCACAAATTTATTATCTTATCATTTTGGAAGTTGGATGTCTGAAAGGTATCTCATTAGACCAAAATCAAGTTGTGAGCATTGGTGTGTTTCTTTTTGGAAAGTCTAAGGGGAAATTCCTTTTTTTTTTTCTTTCTTTTTTTTTCTTTTTTTTTTTTTCTGGCTTCTAAAATCTACCTGCTGTCCTTGGCTATGGCCTTCCTCCATCACTAAATCCAGCAATGCCAGTCAAGTGTTTCTCACGTTGCATCATTTTAACATTGACACATACTTCTCCTTCGTTCACTTATTAGGACCTTTGTGATTACATTGGCCCATTTGTATAAGCAAATAATCTCTTCATCTCAATTTCAGCTATTTAGCAATGTTAATTCCATCTGCAACTGTAATTTCCCCTTGCCTCGTAACATAACATATTTCTAGGTCCCAGAGACTAAGAAGTCGGCATCTTGAGGGGGAACGGCATTATTCTATCCACAGTGGTATCCTTCAGGCTCTCAGAGAAAACACTGTTCTCTCACAAATGATTAATAATCATGTATATATTCATAATTCAATTATTCCATAAATATCCATATTATGTGTTACTTTAAAGACACTATGAATACAGTGGGAAAAGCATAAAAGTCTCTGCCCTTATGGAGCTTATATTTCAGTGGAGGAGAGATATAAAACAAATGGATACAAAGTTAAATATATAACATATAGGGGAGTATGTGCTGAGAAGAGAAAATAAAGGAAGAAAGAAGAATAAGTAAACTCAGATTTGAGTTGTAAAATTTACATAGCATGACCACAGAGTTCCTCATTGAAAACTCAATATTTGAAGAGCCAACTAGGTGATTATCTAGGGAAAGAACACTTGAAACAGAGGAAACACCTAGGTGAAAGGCCAGGAGAGGAGAGCATGCCTAGCTTACTTAACAAAAGGCCAGGGGCAACGTTGTGGCTAGAGCAGATAAGTGAATGGAAGTGTAGTAGCAGATGAGTTCAGAATGATTACAGGACCTTGTTGATGTAGGGCCTGTAGACCTGTGTTAGGGCTTTGGCTGTTACTAACTGAGATGGAAAGAGAAGATTTTAAGGAGAGGAGGGACATAACGTTATTTGAATTTCAATCAGACTTTCCATTCCAGCCAGTGGGACATGACAGAGATGAGATTTACCCTTTTACCCAAAACAAGGAAAACAACGACAAAACTGACAAAATGCATGAAACAGTGGTTTTCAAGACATTGGGCACTGGGTAATAAAAGGCAATGTTTCCTGAGAGATAGGAAACAAATGGGGTGAGTGCTTGATTGTCTCAGATATTGTCCGAAAGGAATTTTTCAGACTGTTGCACAGAGAGGTTCCTCTAGTCAGATCCCAGGTGTCTTCCTGGGCCAAAGAGAGAGAGAGAGAGCTGGGAATTCTGGGAGTCGTGTTGGCGAGAATTCCCAGGGAACAGTTCTCAAGAGGAAGGAGCCAAAAAGAACTTTAGAGATCTGCAGAGTATTTTCCTCTATTATTCAGATAAGAACACTAATGAGCACATGCTTATGAGAAAACTATGCAAGGCCAGGTAAAAAGCCACCTGTAAAGATTAGACGGGAAAGTTCAGAGATCACAGACTGGAAGTAGTGACTCCACCCATCAGCCAGAGTGATTCACAGGTCGTAAAGTAAGCTTATCAGAAATGCTTTGCCTCCTTAATGTGGAAAAATTTGATCTAGCCTCAAATGCTGTTCTGGTCCCATCAAACAAAGCTTAACATAAAGACCGGAAAGATTCACCCCATTTCTAAATAACTGCTTCACAAAACAAAGCTCAAAAGTATTTACAGGCAGACAAAAATATCTAGCACATAAAAGCGTGAATCAAGTTATCTTGTGTTCAATCAAAAATGGATAGTCAACCAAAAAAGCAAGAAAACGTGATTCATATTGAGGACTAAAAATCTCAAACTGACACAGGTGATAGAAGTAGTGGACAAGGATACTAGAATAAATATTGTAACTGTATTCCATGAGTTCAAGAAGCTACAGGAAAGATTGGATATGTTAAGTAGAGATAAAGAAATTATGAAAAGACTGAAATAGAACTTCTAGTGATGAAATCTACAGTGCTGAAATGAAAACCCCACTACATGGAAATAATGGATGATTATACATTTGGAATAGAAGATTAGTAAATTTCAAGATGAAGTAATAAAAATTCAAAACGAAACAGAGAAAATGTGACTTAAAGGTATGAATCAGTGAGTCATGGGACAGTTTCAAGTACTGCAAAATACATATAACTGGGTGTTTCCTGAAGGAGAGAGAGAAGAGGATGAGACAGAAAACAAAAGCATTTGAATAAACATTATTCAAATTATTCCAAACGACGAAAACTAAAACCATAGATCTGAGAAAGTCAGTACTATATAAGCACAAGAAATATGAATAAAACTACAAGGCATTTCATAACCAAATTTGTTAATAAACAGAGATAAAGAAAAATCTTCAAAAAACCTATAATTTTGAAAAAAAAATTGTTTCCATAGAAACAAAGATAAAAATGGAAGCAGATTTCTCTTCACAAACAATGCAAGCTATGTGATAGTGGACTAGTATCTTTATAGCACTAAGAAAAGCAAACAAATAATACATTAACCTAGGATTCTTCACCCCATGAAAATATATTTAAAAAATATCCATGGAGACATTTTCAGACATAAAACACTGAATGAATTCACCACCAGTGGATCTACAATGCAAGTAATGATAAAAGACTTTAAGAAGAAGACATATGTGATCAGATTGGAATCCGTGTCTACTCAAAGGAAAGAAATGGAACTACATGGATAAAAACAAAGAATTTTTCTTGCTTTTAAATCTGTTTAAAATACAATTTCTTGGTTGATAACAATAGCCAAGTATTATGGGACCTATAACACACATTGAAGTAACATATATGGCAGCTGTAGCACAAAGAATAAGAGCAAAATGGAAATGTACTGTTGTGAGGTAGTAGATCAGATGTGAAGTGGTCTACTATTGCTCAAAGGTAGATTGTGGTAAGTGAAAAATGTATATTACAAATCCTAAAGAAACTACTATTTAAAAAACTCTGAAAGAATGATAGCTAGTAAGCCAATGATAGAGAACAAATGGAACCATAAAAGAGAACCCAAAAGAGGGCAAAAAGAGAAATAACAGTAGCAAACAATAGGTGGAAAAAATAGAACACAGATAGTAAGATTGTAGATGTAAATATAATAGTATCAGCAATCACGTGGTATGTAAATTGTCTAAATATTTTAATTAAAAGGTGGAGATTTACAGATTGGATAAAGAAGGTCAGAACCAATTATATGCTCCCTAACAGGAAACCTGTCTGAAATATAAAGGCACAAATATGAAAGGTTACAAGTAAAAGCATATATACCATGTGTCTATATAAAAACATAACATGATAACTAATGAAAATAAATCAGAGTGGCTTTCTTAACATCAGATAAAGTAGATTATAAAGTAAAGAATATTACCAACAGTAAAAAAGTTCCTTTCCTAATGATAAAGAAGTCAGTTCAGCAATAGAACATAGTTTTAAATATTTATACATCTAATAACAGAGCTTCAAAATACACACAGTAAAAACTGAATAAACCCTGATGTAGAAATAGTGACATTCACAATTATTGTTGGAGTCCTCAAACTCATTTCTTCATAATTTTTAGAAAAGTAGAGAGAATATCAGTAAATACATGATTAGTGCTATCAACCAAATTAACCTACTTTACATTGATAAAACATTTCACCAAATAACAGCAGAATATACATTCTTTCAAGTGCACAGGAAGTATTTCCCAAGTTTTCCCATGTTGTATACCATAAAACAAGTTTTAACAAATTTTAAACAATTGATGTCATGCAGAGTATTTACGTTGAAATTCAATTAGAAATCATAATAGATCCCTGGAAAATTCTCAAATTTTTGTAAATTAAATAAGACATCTATATATAACTTTTGAGTGAAAGAAGAAATCAAAGGAAAAGTCAGAAAATATGGCAGTGAATACTTATTTTAGAAATGAGAGAGACCTAAATAAACAACATAGCACTCATCTTAAGAAACTAAGAAAGGAAGAATAAATGAAACCCCAAATAAACACAGTATAAGAAATAACAACGATTAGAGCTAAAATAAATGAAATAAATCAGAAAAACAAGAAATAAAATGGGTGAAACTAAAGCTGTTTTTTTTTAAGAAGATCAATAAAATACATAAAGCTGTAACCAGAATAATTATGAAAAAGAGAGGGAAGATTAAAATGACCAATGTCATGAATGTGAAGGGAGGAAAAATACAGATTTAATGGATATTAAAAAGATAATAGGAGAATATTATAAATGGCACTATATCAATAGATATGATGAACTTAGTTGAAATGAAAAAATATTTTAAAAGACACAAAACCAAAGCTCACTCAAGAAGAAATAGGTAACTCGAATGGCCCTATGTCTGTTAAGAATATTTAATCGGTAACTGAAAAATCTTTCCAGAAAGAAAACTTCAAGCTTAGAAGCCTTCACTGCAAAATTCTAACAAACATTTATAAAAAAGTAATACCAAATATATACAATCTTAAAATATTAAAGAGGAGGGAGTACTTATTAATTTATTCTGTAAGGCCAACATTGATCTGACAGTAAAATGTCATATGCATAAAAGAAAAACACAGATCAATATATTTCATGAATATATATGCAAAAGTTCTTAAAATTTAAGCAAATCAAATCAAACATATATTTTAAAAGGATAATACATCTTGTCCAAGTGGAAGAATCTCAGAATGTAAGTTTGATTAAATATTCAAACAGTAGTCAGTGTAATCCCATATATTAACACAGAAAGAAACTAATATTATCTTTCAATTGATATATTAAAAAATTTGAAAATATTTAACTTCCATTTCTTATAAAAACTCACAACAAAGAATAGAAGGAGTTTTCCTCAACCTAATACAGGGCACTTGCAAAACTTAAACTACTATCATAATGGCAAAAGAATGAATGCTTTCTCTCAAAGATCAGGAAAAAGCAATGATGTCCACTTCCATCACTCTGTTCAATTTTATAAGAGAAAGTCTAGCCAATGCTAAACAGGCAAGCAAAAGAAAGAAAAGTATCTACATTTAAAAGGAAGAGGTAAAACTCTATTTATTTGCAGATAACATTATAGTTTAGCTGGAGAAAAAATCTGCTGAAATCGACAAAGAAAAGCTTCTAAGCTTCTAGAACTATTTAGAGAGTTTAGCAAGAATTCAGGCTAGTATGTATAAATTCAATTTTTTTCTGTATAATGACAACACTCAAAAATTGAAAAAAAATGAAATAACATTTACAAAAGCATAAAAATAGGGATGAATTTGTTAAAAATATTTACAGGATCTATAGATTACAAACTAACAAATATTGCTGAGAAAGACTAAAGAAGACCTAGATAAATGGAGTGATACAACATATTCATGATTCAGAAGCCTCAATATTGTTAAGACATCAGTTTTTTCCATATTAATCTATAGATTCAATGCAATATCTATTTAAGCCCATGGACATGTTTTGTTGTTGATAGAAATTAACAGGAGGATACTAAATTTTATATACAGATGAAAAAACCTAGAATAGTCAAAACAACTTTGAAAAATGCAGTGTTTCAGGACTAACAGTGCCTAACCTCAAGAGTTATTATAAAGCTACAAGTAATTAATTCGGTGAGGTATTGGTATCAAGATCGACAAATAGATCAGTGGGTCAGAATAGAGTCTGAAATGCAACCACGTATATATCAATTGATTTTTAACAAAAATGGAAAGATAATTGCATGAAAAAGAGTAGTCTTTTTGACAAATAATCCTAGAAGAAATGGATATACATATAGAAAAGGTGAATTTTGATTCTTACCTCACCCTTTATATTTAAAATTAACTTGTTAGAGTACAGGTGTGTGCCACTACACCTGCTAATTTTTAAATTTTTTTGTTGTAGAAAAGGGGTCTGTCTATGTTTCCTAAGCTGGTCTCTGTCTCCTGGACTCCAGCAAGTCTCCCACCTTGGTTTCCCAAAGCGTTGGGATTATAAGTGTGAGCAACCACACCCAACCACACACAGTTTTGAATCAGTTTTCAGCGAAGAGACATAAATACTTCTATCTGGTCATATTCAAAATGTGTGTTCTACATCCCAAGACAGTATATAGTTTTTTTTACAAGCCTTATATTAAGACATAAAAATAGTGAGTCATACAGCACAGAGAGAGGGAGAGGAGGGGGGAGAAAAGAGGTTTAGATCTAAGCCAGTCTCTATGTCTTTAATGCGGAAGAACTGGAAACTGATCTAAGAAATGTGTGTATGTATAAAATTTTCATAACTTTGTTTTTATACAGTTCAAGATAAAAATCCCTGTAGGAATTACTAGAGATAACTAAAATGAGAATCCCCTACGTGGTTATGAAATTCAATATTCAGATGCCCAGAATGGCTCAAATTAGGCATTATTGAAAGCTGCTCATTTCTATCTGGGCACGTGGTAAACACTGCTCCATCTGCAGATTAGCCTGTGCTTGCATCCCAAAATGTACAAGGGAGATACCAATCGTACGTAATGCATAGTGACAACTATGGATTCATAAAAATAACTCATTTATAAATGCTGTCTTTTTTCTTATATTTGCCATGATTTATCATCTTAGAATTGAAAATTTAGATCATTTTAACCACTGGATTATTTTGAACACCTGGGCTTGGTTTTGTCTGTGCAGATCAAAACTCAGCAATAATACATGGTTATTTGCATATCTATAGCCAGACTCTTCTCTTGAGTTTGAAATGTTTCTTCAGTAATTTTTTAAAGTTCCTGATCGTTTTTTTCTTTTTTTCTTTCTTTCTTTGTTTTTTGTTTTTTTTTTTTTTTTTTTTTTTTCCTGCTTGAAAGGACATCTAGACCAGAGGCAAAACTATTTAAGTCATGGCAACTTAAAATAAGTATTACTGGAAGACCACTACTTTTTAAGGGGTATTGACTATTTGAATTCCTTTCCTTGATGAATGCTAGAGAGCGAAGATAATTTTAAGATTATATTGCCTTCTTTTCTTTGGTGGGTCAACAATAAAATTATGGTAATGAAATACCTTGGAGTCCTTCATTACAGAGATCACTTAAATTAGTGAAGTATCCCATAAAACCTTTTAGAATATTTGTAATGGTATAAATATAGTAATCTTTTATTTACATCAGGGTCACTGCATTTGTTAAAGATATTTTTGCTTTTATAAGAATTTTATAGAAGAGTTAAAACAGCTTTTAGTATAGTGACAGTAGCATTATTCTTGCTTCTTCAGAGGCCTCATTTTCTAAAGATTTATGTACCCTTTCTTTACCCTCATGTGAAGAAAAGCAAGGAATTTGTATGCTGAGACTTTGAAATGTGTTGAACAATTTGAAAAAGAATTGATGCAGTCAGCAAACAGGGCTCCCTGGTGCTTCTCACATGGGGCTTGTAATAAAATTGGCTACCAAATTGCAAGTAATCAGAAGAAATAGACTTGATTGTTCTTTTCACTTTAACAGGCATATACCAAACTATTCAAAAGTTTAAGGGGATTTTTCTTTGGTCAAGCCTACATAAATATCACAGAAGTCAGTTACTTGCAAAACTATAAATGAGAAGGGTGATTAAAGAAGATGGCTAGAAATGAGAGAAGCTTTATATTGTAGTTATTTCTTGCCATTAAACTATGTCTCTCTTACTTCTAAGTGGGAGCTAAACAATGGGTACACATGAACATATAGAAAGGGATCAGACACACTGGAGACTCCAACCACTGGGAGGTTAGGAGAAGGGTGAAGGCTGAAACATTACCTATTTGTAATATCTCAATTCATTTGATATACATGTCACATGTTATTATCTGTCAAAGACTACAGGTGGCTTTTTTTTTTTTTTTTTTTTATAGAAGTGGGGAGGTGGGATCTTGCCCAGACTGGAGTGTAGTGGCATGATCTCTGATCACTGCAACCTCTGCCTCCTGCGTTCAAGCAATTCTTCTGCCTCAGCCTCCCGAGTAGCTGGGACTACAGGCACCTGCTGCCACGTCTGTCTGATTTTTTGTATTTTAGTAAAGATGGGGTTTCAGTGTGTTGCCCAGGCTGGTCTTGAACTACTGAGCTCAGGCAGTCCACCTGCCTCGGCCTCCCAAAGTGCTAGGATTACAGGTGTGAGCTATCATACCCAGTCTAGGCAGCTTTCAAAAAATATTTAGGAATTAATTATAAACATTCTTGAAGTTAACAGAAAACTAGAAAGACCGCAGAAGTCGAAAATAAAAAGAAAAAAGAAACAAAGTTTAAAACAATAAAGCAAAAAACAAATTAACAACTTACTTATTGGCCTTAATGGCAGAATGAAGTTTACAGAGTAAAGAATTATAAGCTGGGAAAATACTCAGAGGCATGACATAAATAGTCGATCTATTAAAGAAAAAGCTAGATAAATTGAATTTTGCCAAAATTTAAAATGATTGCTCTTCAAAAGACACTGCTAAGACTGTTAAGAATATAAAAAACAATCAGCTACAGACTGGGGCAAAATATTTACAAATCCCACATCTGACAAAGCACTTAACATTCAGAATATATAAAGAAATCTCAAAATTCAATAGTAAGATAATAAATCACTAAAATGTTATTAAAGGTGGTGCTACAGTATGACTTGCACAGACACATAATCAAAGACAATATTAGAATGATAAATATCACATGAAAAGATATTCAACATTGTTCAGCTATTATGGAAATCCAAGTAAAAACAAGATGACATACCACTATAAACCAATTAGACTTGCTAAAGTAAGAAAAAAGTCTGATAGCGTCAAATGTTGGCAAAGATGCAGAGCAACTGAAACTCATCTTTTGAGGGAAGGAATGGAAAATGCTACAGCCACTCTGGAAAACAGTTTGGCACGGTTTGTTTTTTTTTAATAATACATTTAAATATACATTTATCATGTGACCTAGCAATTCCAGACCTAGACATTTATTTACCCTAGAAAAATCAAATATTTGTTTACACAGAAGCCTGTATATGAATGTTGATAGTAACTGTACACATTACTAACATAAACTGGAAATAAGCCAAATGCCCTTCAATGGATAAATCAATAGTAGCACATCCATGTAATAGAATTCTACTCAGCAATAAAAAGAATTGATTGATACACATAAGGTGGTACAGTCAACATAATGCCTCGTAAAGGCATTATGTTACATCATAAAGGTCAGTCTCAATAATTTTATATTGCATACTTTCTTTTCATATGACATTTTCAAAAAATTATAGTGAAGAGATCAAATCAGTGGTTGAGAGTGATTAAGGTTAGGTAGAAATTATGACTAGAAAGATATAGCACAAAGGAATTTTTGGAGTGATGTAATTGTTCTCTATCCTGATTATAATGATGGTTACATCAATCTATACATGTATTAAAATTAATAGAACTACATAGCAAAAAATAAGCTTTCAATTTAAGAAACAAAAATGAGAAAAAATTAAACAATAACATTTAAATTTTTAAAGCAAAATTGACAAACATTAGATTCATAAAAGTAAGACACTAAGGGAAAAGGGATTTATAAGGACTTCAGGGATTTTGACTTAGGTGATTCAGTTGAAAGTAGTGACCACATAATACAGAAAGAGGAACAGATTTTGTGGGAAATAATTAATTCAGTTATGAATGTATGGAGTTTGAGGTATCCCTTGTACATACAGGATAATAGTAAACGTTATAAAAGGAGAGCAATACAACTTGTAGCCTAGGATAAGCAGTGAGCTTACAATCATGGGGAACATCACTATTTAAGAGATAGGAAGAAGCCAGGAACCAAGAAAGTGACCTCAGAGTCATCCTACCATTGCTACTCTCAAACAACCAGACGATTTCTCCTCCTGTTTTTGTTTTATTTGACTTTTTTCGGGCAGTTCTGGTTTATTTGATTATATACTTCTTTACTTAAAGACTTTCTGAGCCTTTCATCATTTACATGATAGATTTGAAATATTTGAGATAATATCGACCCTAAATCACAACTCCAGACAAAGAAGCCACAAAGGACAAGTAAAAACATATGTGTTAGTATGCTTCATATTATTTTAATACAGTCAATCAATAACAAATGAACTAACAATTTTGTGCTTTTGCCAAGATTGTTTTTATTTATCTCTACGCATATGGATGTGTTTTATTTAATACAAAGGTGTGTACATGCGCACACACATAAACACACACAGGCATGTTTATCTCTACTTTTTGCAACTCTGTGTCCCTCCATTCCTAAAAAGTTCATAGAAATTCCACATTGTTCATGTTGCCTTCCTCTTTCTCTGAAGTCATGCAATATCTCTTGTCTGTGCTAGTTGTCTGAAAGTATTTGTAATGTAATTTTATTTATTTTTTAGTATTTACATATTATCTCTTGCCTCTACTGGATTTTAAGACCCCAAGAATAGGAATTATGCCTATGTCATGTCTGACTATGCTTATACCTTATCGTTCTTAAAATTCTTCAGCAGATCTCCAGTTCTTGAATCATAAATTCCAAATAACTTTGCATGGCAGACAATGTCCTTAGCTTGACCCTAAACTACTACTCATTCGTAATTCTCCTTATTTCAGCCTTCTCTGCCATAATAAACACTAATTATACCAAATTAATGTTATTTTTAAAACATTCTATGGTTTTCATGTCCTTTATATTTCTGTGTGTGTTGTTTATTTCTCTCTTTTCTGGTGAAATTCTGTTCAAAATACCTGAACTGTTTTTTCTCATATAACAGTATTGTTCCTTCTTCCGGCTTCCACCTAATCTTGGCATAACCATTTATCATCTTGTACTATGCTTTTACCTTTGTGTCTCTTTTCTCCATCATATTGTGGACTTGTAGTAGGAACTGTAACTGATCTTTGAAGCGGTAGCTATTTGTAGCTACTTTACTGCTATGTTAAAAAAAAAGGATACAAAGTAAATAGTTTTGACCAAAACATAAAATACAATAAAAATTTTAAAAAAAAAGAAATGAATTAATAGTTTTCTTCCAGTGCCTATCAATGCGTCTTATTCAGTGTCTTAATCAACAATGAGGTTATTTGAAGAAATTATAAGATATGGTAACACGCTATCAAATCTTTCATGGAGATATAAAATTGAGTTCTATTTCAGCCCCATTAACAAGTAACCTTACTCAGTAGTTTGATTTCTTTCTGACTTTTTAAAAAAGAGTATGTACTGTGGCTCACGCCTGTGTTCCTAGTACTTTGGGAGGCTGAGGTGGCGGGATCATATAACAGTTCAAGACCAACCTGGCTAATATGACAAAACCCCGTCTCTACTAAAAATACAAAAATTAGCTGGGCATGGTGGCATGTGCCTGTAATCCCAGCTATTTGAGAGGCTGAAGCAGGATAATCACTTGATCCTGGGAGGCAGAGGTTGCAGTGAGCCAAGATTGTGCCACTACACTTCAACCTGGGTGACAGAGCAAGAGTATGTATTATATCACTGTTTCTAGGAAGTTTGGTGTATTAGTCCATTCTTGCATTACTGTAAAGAAATGCATTAAACTGGATAATTTATGAAGAAAAGAGGTTCAGCTGACTCACAGTTCCACAGGCTGTACAGGAAGCATGGCTTGGGGAGGCCTCAGGGAGCTTAAACTCATGGCTTTTTATTTATTTAATAATAATTTTGTGTGGTGAATATTTGAAAACTATGATAAGAAAACACAGTGGAAGATGTCAGTTGGCTACCAATAGTAGTGTCCATGTTCTTTCAATTAAAAAAAGAAAAAAGGGAGCTGAAATATAGTAAATCATGGGATCATAATCTCCAATTGCCTGAATGAGGTAGATAATTCTACCATTAAATTAGAAATATTCTAATCCACAAAGTTAGAAGGATGAAATATTTGCATCTTAGTGTCATGGCATTTATCCTCTGTTGAGTAAATATCATGATTCTCAAGCTGAATGTCAGTTGTAGAAAAATGCTGCACTTAAAGTCGTCTGTGTATTTGAGAATGCTATGTTTTCAAGGATGAATGCTTATACTTTAAAAAATTCGTCTTCATGGGCATACCATTACAAACTTGAAACAGAAATAAAATGTTATATTTGTGGGCTTTTGTTGATTTTGAAGACATTAAAAAATATTTTTAAAAATGAAGATTATGGGAAAACACAGATAATCCAGGAGCTAAAAAATAAGTTATGCTACTAAGCAATACGAAAATCAAGGTGGTTTGCCTTCTAATGAATGAAAAAGCATGCAGCGGAAAAGAGAAAATCTGAAGTAAATCTGTGACTTTACCATGACTTAGTGACTACAGTACCCTGAAACACAATCTTTCCTTTTTTTTTTTTTTCATTCTGAAGAACAGATACGGAATATAAAAATACTTTTAAGAGGAACATGCAGTAACACTTTCCTTTATATTTAAAAAAGAATAAGGCAAAACAAAAATAAAAAGGTCACCGTGACCTGGTTAAGAAATATGGAGCATCACACACGGGGGGTAGAGGGGTCGGGTAGGGGAGGGACGCTAGGGGGAGGGTGGGGAGGGATAACATAGGGAGAAATGCCAGATATAGATGAAGGGGGAATAGAGGCAGCAAACCACCTGGTTATGT